>SKCR01034620.1:0-62705 GCA_019454045.1 Zanthoxylum bungeanum
TGGCGTACGACGTCTTACCCAGTTGTTTAGGAATGGTTTGATTGAGAATCTCACTATTGAGCCTTAACCGACTTTGTGAATCTTGTATTCAGGGTAAAATGACGAATGCCTCATTTACCGATGTAAGACATCGAGCCTTCGACTTATTGGAACTAGTACATTCTTATGTATGTGGTCTGATTAGTCTTACTACTCACAGTGGCTATTCATACTTCATTACCTTCACCAATAATTAGTCGCGGTATGGTTATATTTATTTTGAAACATAAATCGGAAATTTTTGAAAGGTTCAAAGATTTCCAAAACATAGTGGAAAAATAAACTGGAAAATTCATCAAGTGCCTACGATCGAATCGATGTGGTGAATATATGAGCAGTGAGTTCACTGATTATTTAAAAGAGAATGGGATTCTCGCTCAATATACTCTTCCAAGTACTCCACAACACAATGGAGTGTCTGAAATGAGGAATCAAACGTTATTGGATATGGTTCGCTCTATGTTGAGTTATACAGGTCTACCTTATTGCCTATGACGCTATGCACTCCTTAATACAGTTCATCTTTTGAATAGAGTTCCTTCCAAAGTTGTTTCTACGACTCCATATCAGATATGGGCTGGTAGGAAACTGAATTTAATTATATTAGAGTTGGGACTATCCTACGTACGTTAGAATGGCGCAGCGGGATAAGCTTTTGCCTCGAGGGTAAAAGTTTAGATTTATCGGGTATCCTTCTAATACGAAAAGATATTTGTTCTATGATTCGTGTTCATAGTGTTAGGGATATGCCGTATACCCAACTTGTGGATGGGCTATATGTACATGTATTTGTAATATTTTCATTAATTAATAAAATGACAATCTTTATTATACGTGTCTTAATAACTTAGATGAATCATCAACACTGTAATAAAGCCCTTGGAGTAATAAGACGATGGCTTCCACGCCTTATGAGAATCATTACTCTTAAATGTTCTTAGTCATAGTTTTGTGAATAATCTGGGCGTTCACAAAGCGGAGAGACTAGCATGATGATATGATTCACCCTTAAGTGGGGTAACCGATCTCATAGGCTACTAGCAGAGATCTGTCCGCTTGGTGTATCACATGGATGCATGAGTTGCTCGTGTCCATCGAACTGACCGCCGAAAGTTTTCATATGGAGTGTTTATCCCATGTGTCTGTGAGAACTTTCATGTATCGATTATATGACTAGTCCTTAGACTTGAGGTCTTTACAATCTTATGTGTTGATCAAATAACTTTGACATTCTCCTTCCCCGGTTCAAAAGATCTGGTCATAAGGGTATGATTGGGTCATTTGTTGAAACACATGAAGTTTGTAAAGATACAACAGAGAATCGCCACTCTCTCGGATAATATTTTCTTATAATAGTAGTATTCCAGTTCGCGGGTTGATATGTGTGATCAGTGCTTGAGACTGTGGCCACAGCGGAAGAATCATGTGAGATTCTTGGGATAGCACGATTCATGACACTATCAACATCATACATTTGACCATATGGGTAGACACTTTCCGTACCCTAGGTCAATAGGTGGGGATACAGTTAGGTGAGGGACCGTATCATATGTAAATCGCATACAGAATGGGTATATATATCTTTCCTTCTAATTTGGGGGCCTTGGCATGTTGCTAGATGTCAACCTTGGTCATTGAAATCGAACGACCATCTGATCGGAGGATAATTTATGTTCGATTAAATTATCACGATTCATTTCATGTCCAACTTGAGGGGAACCCAAAAGGTCACACACAACAAAGTCGAAATCAATGGTTAACAGTGCACAATACAAATATAACAGCATATATGATTGCTGTAGGAATTGTTCATAAATGGTTCAATGTGTTTAATTATTGAACAGATAATTTATGAGGTTCCATAGTGGCTTAGGGATTGGTGAATGACGATGGGGGCACTTTGGGAATTGGAATTAAAAAAAATTACTATTCATAAGAATAGTAATGTGAATAGTAAAAAAAATTGTTTTTGTTTTGAATTCCAATTCGGCCCAAACTCTTATTAGGGTTTTATAATCTCATTAAAAACCATAATAAGAGTTTGGAGCACTATATAAACCCAAAGAATTCTTCACAAATTTACACAAACCTTTCATATCTTGGGTTTATATAAGTGAGCAACTCTAAAGTTTAAGAGTAAGCCACTGATTTTGAGGATCCTTAAGTCTAATTGACTAGAGGAACCTCGAGTTAAAAGTTTTGAGGTATTTGCTTAGGCTAGCACCAATGGCAAAATACCCGTGCACTCAATGCGTAGTCTTGCCGTTGAGTTTTGGCTTTGGTTTGTGCATCTTTGGAGGCCACACACTTGGGTGGCTCTTTGGAACGTGGAAGAGCATGCTGAGTTCGAGAAAAGCTTGTAGATTGGAGGGAGGACTGGAGGAGTCTACGGTTCAAGTAAGTCTTTTTCTTTCTTTATTTTATTTAGAGTTCTTATGATAGTTAGCATGTTTAGGTTTATGTTCTTTGCATGTTTTATGAGTTTTATGCTTAGAATATATAGTAACATGCTTAGACTTATAGAATAATAAAAACAAATGGGTCTTGGGCAAAGGGAAAGCAGCATAATAATTTTTATTTTCCGCTGCGCACTCGCGGCTGCTTCCCAACAATAGTATCAGAGCGCCGTATTTGTTTTGATTATTTCTCACTCATTTGAACTTGAAATTGGGTGTTTAAATCCTCGTTGGAAAGCTAACACCCTGAACTTAATTTTAGGTACAAGTTTTGCATGATTTGGTTAAGATTTGAATTCTGAAATTGCATTTAAAGTTCACGCGTCTGCAGAAAAACGTGAATAGTAAATTTTTGAATAAAATAAAATGCAATATCATAATTAACTATTAATCAAAGTTATTTAATGCCTAAAATAATTCCAACATATTAAAACTCATATGCTTGATGATTCTATGTATGATTAGAATTGGCATGATTATTTTAGGGTGCAAGCATCTAGAGACTTTCTAAGAAATTGAGAGTGTATTGCTTATCCCTTAGCTAAGTAATTATTCTGTGATGAACGTAGAGATTTATTACCTTTAAGGCTAATAAATATAAATCACTTGTTTTTAATAAAAGACATTATAAAAGATACAAATGGGTTGGGACCAAGGGGTTAATAAAACTTCCAAACTAAAGTTAATTTAACCAAAGGTATTACTAGAGTTAGATAATGATTTGGTGTCTTCCTGCACTCACTACCTTTTTATAGCCAAAAGGAAAAGCTGAGAAGACATCTAGATAATCATTTACTCAAAGCTTACCTTAAAGTATATTTAAAGTGTTGGACTAAATTGGAGGATTTATTATTTATTCCTGTCACCAAGGCAATAAGAGCCTAAGAGGTAAGGGTATTTAAGAGAGTTCTCTCCACCTTCCCTCTGGAGAATTTTCAATGGAGGAATCCATTGACAATTATTCACTTAAACTTGCTAAAATCCTCAATAATAATTTAAGTCTAAAATTTACCTCCCATTGTAAAGTATAGACCCAAATGGCTTAAACCGTATTGGCAGGACTATGCTTTACCAGACTGACCAATACCAATTTGTCCCTAAATCATACTATTGACAATGGTTTGACTTTTCTGAGTCATAAGACGCAGCGACCCTTAGGCGTGGTCTCATAACTTAGTGGAAAAGATGGGTGCCCACAAGGACTAGCATAAGCTATGGCATGTTGATTGCCCAAGCCAATGATCAAGGAATTGTGATTTATATCATAAATTGGTTGGGAACCTACATAATTATCGTATTTTATAATGACCGGCCCTAGTCGGAGTTATGAAATGATGATAATGGGATCTTTGCCCACAAGAAATCCATCATATTGGGGTTGATGCGATTTGCTTAAAATTTTAAAATAATTGAGGGAGCAACTTCATAATATTAAAAGCCCATGTTATTATGAAACATTAATGAAAACATATTCCTAATTTTAACATTTTCTCTTAACATGTGGGTTAAAATATTTCACAAACATTCAAATGGCAAACAGAGTATCATTTTGTTCCATCCTTGATGAGCATAAGCTCAAATGGGACAACTACAATGACTAGTTTAGAAACCTTAAAATTATCTTACGACAAGAAAAGATTTTCTATGTTCTTGAAAGACCATTTCCCCCTGAACCCGCAGAAGATGGTGACCTAGATACATTTGATGATTGGAAGAAACATGTCGATGATGATGAGCAAGCAGTTTGCATAATACTTGGCTCTATGTCAGACGAACTTCAGAAAGCTCACGAAGATATGGATGCTCAAACCATCATCTTTCACTTGAAGGAGTTGTATGCAACTTTCGTTCATACCGTGAGATTCCAAGTGTCATGTGCCTTATTCCAAACAAGGTATAGGGAAAGATCTGTTAGTGGACATGTGCTTAAGATGATTGGCCACATTGAAAAATTGGCCAACCTCGGTTCATCATGGATCATGAGATAGGTCAAGATCTAATTCTTCAGTCCTTACCAAAAGAATTCTCTAACTTTATTATGCAGTTTCATCTGTCTGATAAAGAAGCTACTTTAGCAGAATTGCACAATTGATAAAGCAAGCAGAGAAGGGCTTGAAACCAGAGCTTAAAACCTCTGTCATGCTTACAGGTACGGACCTGAAGCCACGAGGCCCAAAGAAAGATAAGGGCAAGGCCAAGGCTCCAGATCACCTAAAGCCCAATGGTAAGGTGGAGAAGAAAAAAGGGAAAGGGGAAATGTTTTTTGTTGAAAGAATGATCATTTGAAGAAAGACTGCAGATCCTTGAAAGCAAGGAAGTTAGGGAAGCCAAGAGGCTAAGAAGCCCAACGCTTCAGGTATGTTGTATATGATTGAACTATATTCTCAAAACTATGAACCTTCTACTTGGGTGCTTGACACCGGTTGTGGGACTCACTTGTGTAACAATGTACATGACCTGAGAAACAGTAGGAGACTCTGTCATGGGGAGGTTGACTTACGCATGGGTAATGGAGCAAAACTGGATGCATTGTGCGTGGGGACTTATTCATTAGTTTTGCCAAATGGTTTAGTTTTATTCTTAGAAGATTATGTTTATGTACCTTCTCTAGTAAGAACATCATTTCAATTTCTTCTTTATGTAATAAAGGCTTTTCATGCCTAATAAGTTGTAATGAATGTTCTATTTATTTCAATGAAATAAAATATGGATATGGTATTTTGAATAATGGTATCTATGTCTTACAAACAACAAAGAATGTTCAACCTATAATATATACAACGTTAACTCGAATAATCTCAATGAATCACTTCTATGGCACAGTCGCTTAGGTCATATCAATGAAACAATATTAACTAAGCTACATAGGATGGGTATTTCAAACCCTTCAAATATAAACCTTATGGAACTTGTGAGTCTTGTTTACTTGGTAAAATGACCAAATTACTCTTCAAAGTTAAAGGTTAGCGTGTAGCGGAGACATTAGAACTCATACACTCTGATGTATGCGGACCGATGTTAGTCACCGCTAGAGGTGGATTCTCCTACTTCATTACCTTTATCGATGATCATTCGCGATATGGGTATGTGTACTTTATGTGGTAGAAATCTGAAGCCTTTAAGAAATTCAAAGACTTCAAGGTTGAAAAAGAAAACCAACTTAAAAAAATATTAAGTCAATAAGGTCTGACCGAGGTGGTGAATACTTAAGCAACGAATTTCAAGATTACTTGAGAGAAAATGGCATTGTTTCCCAGTGGACTCCTCCGGAACTCCACAACATAATGGGGTCTCTGAAAGGAGAAATCAGACATTATTAGATATGGTCCGATCAATGATGCGAGGCACGGATCTACCTCTTTCATTTTGGGGTCTTGCTTTAGAAGCACACACTACTACTAAATCAAGTTCCTTCCAAGACTGTTAGTCAAACACCATATGAGTTATGGTCTAGGAAACGTCCTAGTCTTAGTTATCTAAGAATTTGAGGATGTGCCTTGAACTAACAAATTGGATGATAGGGTAGTTAAATGTAAGTTTGTAGGATATGCCTTGAACTCAAGAGCATATGTGTTCTACGTCTCAAATGAACAAAGAACATTTGTCTCACGAAATGCTAAATTTCTAGAGAATGAATTCCTTCTCAAGAAATATAGTGGGAGTAGACTTGACCTCGATGAGGTACGAGAAGAACAAACTAACATAGAACTAAACCCCAGGCCCCTCAAAAGGGCAGCGACGGAACAACAACAAGGCTATGAACTCAGAAGGTCTGGTAGGGAAAGACATGAGCCTGAAAGATATGGTTTCCATATTGATGAGGAACATGATCAGGTCATTGATAATGACGATCCCACCAGTTATGATGAAGCAATGCGTGACATTGATTCAGTCAAGTGGCTTGAGGCCATGAAATCTGAAATAAACTATATGTATCAGAATCAAGTCTGGGACTTGGTAGATGCACCTGAAGGGATAAAACCCATAGGCTGCAAGTGGATTTACAAGCGTAAAACTGATGCAGAAGGCAACATCCAAACCTATAAGGCTAGGTTGGTGGCGAAAGGTTATAGACAAATCCAAGGAATTGACTATGACAAAACCTTCTCGCTTGTTGCAATGATAAAGTCCATTCGAATTTTACTGGCACTAGCTGCACACTTTGATTATGAGATTTGGCAGATGGATGTCAAAACAACTTTCCTTAATAGGAACCTCGTAGAGGAAGTCTATATGACACAACCTGAGGGGTTTGCAACTAAGGGTGATCATAATAAAATATGCAAGCTTAAACGATCCATTTATGGACTCAAGCAAGCCTCCAGAAGTTGGAATATACGATTTGATGAGACAATGAAAGAATTTGACATCATCAAAAATGTAGACGAGCCTTGTGTTTACAGGAAAAGTAGTGGGAGTGCTGTTGTATTTCTTGTATTATATGTCGATGACATATTATCATCGGGAATGATATTCCCATGATGCAAGCCACCAAGCAATGGTTATCTCAGAATTTCTCCATGAAAGATTTGGGAGAAGTAGCCTACATCCTCATCATTAAGATCTACTGTAATAGATCTAAGAGGTTGTTAGGACTTTCTCAATCTACGTACATAGATAAAGTTTTGAAAATATTCAAAATGGAAGATTCCAAAAGAGGTATTTACCTACTTGTCATGGAATCAAATTATCTAAGGAACAATGTCCACATACTCATTCAGATAGAGAGCGTATGAGTAGGATCTCTTATGCTTCAGCAATATGATCGATCATGTACGCCATGTTATATACAAGACCTGATGTCTCTTATGCTCTTAGCATAACGAGCAGGTATCAGGCAAATCCTGGTAAGAAACACTAGGCTGCTGTCAAAACAATCCTCAAGTATCTGTAAAGAACTAAGGATGTGTTTTTGACATACGAAGATTGTTCTGAGATGAAAGTCATTGGTTACTGTGATGAGGGATGACAGCAGATCGCAAACATGATATCTGTTAACTTTGAATGGCGGTGCTGTCAGTTGAAAAGCTCAAAGCAGTCAACTACAGTGGACTCCACCATTGAAGCCGAGTATATTGCAGCATCTGAGGCTGCTAAAGAAACAGTCTGGATAAATAAGTTCATCACGGAGCTGGAAGTGCTTCCAGCGATAAAGAATGGCGTCACGATGTACTGTGACAATATGGGCGCCATTGCTCAATCAAAAGAACCAAGGTCCCACTAGAAATCCAAGCATATACTCATGCGATTTCATCTCATCAGAGAGATTGTTGAGAGAAAAGAAGTTATTATAGAGAAAATACCCACAGAAGATAATCTTGCAGATTCTCTAACTAAAGGGCTGACTCAACAAAAGCATGATAGGCACACCCGAGAGTATGGTGTCCAGATTCATACTAGTTGGCTATAGTGCAAGTGGGAGATTGTTAGGGATATGCCCTATACCCAACTTCTGGATGGGCTATATGTACATGTATTTGTAATATTTTCATTAATTGATAAAATGCAAATCTTTATTATACTTGTCTTACATAACTTATATGAATCATCAACACTGTAATAAAGCACTTGGAGTAATAAAACGATGGCTTCCACGCCTTATGAGAATCATTACTCTTAAATGTTCCTAGTCATAGGTTTGTGAATAATCTGGGTGTTCACAAAGCGGAGAGACTAGCATGATGATATGATCCGCCCTTAAGTGGGGTAACCGATCTCATAGGCTACTAGCGGAGATCCGTCCGCTTGGTGTATCAAATGGATGCATGAGTTGCTCGTGTCCAACGAACTGACCGCCGAAAGTTTTCATATGGAGTGTTTATCTCATGTGTCTGTGAGAACTTTCATGAATCGATTATATGTGTTGATCAAATAACTTTGACATTCTCCTTCCCTAGTTCAAAAGATCCGGTCATAAGGGTATGATTGGGTCATTTGTTGAAACACATGAAGTTTGTAAAGATACAACAGAGAATCACCACTCTGTCGGATAATATTTTCTTATAAGAGTAGTATTCCAGTTCGCGGGTTGATATGTGTGATCAGTGCTTGAGACTGTGGCCACAACGGAAGAATCATGTGAGATTCTTAGGTTAGCACGATTCATGACACTATCAACATCATACATTTGACCATATGGGTAGACACTTTCCGTACCTTAGGTCAATATGTGGGGGGATACAGTGAGGTGAGGGACCGTGTAGAGACAACATCCTAGCAACACATGTTGAAGCTAAGCATGATAGAAATAATTTCTTAGTTGAAAAGTTTAAAGAAAAACTTACAAAATCAAATATTTCCAAGCTTTTTCTTTTTGGTTCTTCAACTTTTCTCTCAACTCTTTTGTGTTTGTTTTTGGTAACTTGTTAACCTAATCTTATGAAAAATGAAACAAAACAATATATACTCACCTAATTTGCCCTTGGCCGAATTTGAGCATATATAAAATATCTAGATACTATTTTTTTCATTAAAGTTAACTTTATCAACTTGTGTAAATGATCATTATAACATTTAATGAAATTCAACAAGTCAAATAAAACAACTTAAGTCATCTCCAAAAATATCAAAAATTAAGATATTTATATTTTTAATTACTTTAATTATTTAACAATTAAATAATTAAATAATTATTTAAATGCAAATAATTTAAATATATGTATTATATTTACTTTAAATATCCAAATACATATACATTTATTATATATGTCAATTATCACAATTTGACACTTAATTAATGTGTATTTAATAAAATCTATCATTAAATACAAATACACATTAATTAGGAAATGACCATTATGTCCATTTGCATGAATTTTTCGTTTAACCTTTAAACGACTTATAAATAATTAGTATTATTTATAAAAGTTGCCCTAGTGCTCTACAAGTATATTTCACTAGTGAGACTCTCTAGATTCAGACATATCCGTCACGAAATCCAATTTTGTGTCCATAATTTACCCACCCGTAAATTATGACGACTACAGATAAACTCGCTGAATCTTACAGGTCGAGGTCATGGCATATGTTTAATTCCTCTGTCATAGGTATCCAGATATATCCCAGAGAAATATATGTAAATGTTAAATCTCTATAGGGACAATCTCGTCGATGTCTCTATTAGTAATCTCTAAAAGAACACTTAGAACTCACTTCTAAAGTGTACCACGGCCCCATGGTTTTTATCTGATTGCTAATCATATATGGACTACCTATGCTCTATACACAGAACTGACGGATCCTATCTCGACACACACAGGACACCCTGAGGATCTGTCCACACCCAACGAACAGGCGGAGGTCCGATCTGAATAGATCGGTGACATGACTGTCATCTAAGTGTGAAAGATGTCTCATGTGCCCACAGTGGTATCTCAAGTCGAAGAATCAAAAATGCTGCTCAACCAGAGAAGATTCTTATTGACGTTGGTGTACCATCCATTAGGAATATTCAGTGAGTCGTTCAGTGTTTATCCGCTATAAACACCTACATGTCTATATGAGTATCCAAGACTCATGGTTCATTGGGAAACCATTGGAATCATATATTCCAATATAAGACATGTACCGGTGTCAACGGGTTTACTTTACTGACCAGGTAGTGTAAACCTTGACTAGGAACTGTCTAAGAATGATAACGTCATAATACAACTCAATGTCAGTTGCAACGCTTTTAAAACTGCATCATGACTAATCATTCTAAGGTCAATTACGTCTTTACAATATCAAGAGATATATTATATTATAGAAACTGCTTATTTTATTCATAATAAAACGTTTACAATAGTATTTACAAGGAAATACAATAGAGAATTGGCGCTCTGAGCACCAACCCCAACAAAATCTCCCACTTACTCTAGTGCCAATATCGATTGTATCTAATACCCATCGACTCTATATGTTTATCAAATAACTTTGGAGGTATGGCCGTCGTAAGCGGGTCTGCTGTTGGGTTTCTATTAAGTCCCAATGATTAATTCAAGCAATGAAACACATGTGAATACTCAACGAAGAATGGAAGAATCATACTTACATTGATCGGATTTTGCGATGTGAGGAACAACAAAAAAAACCTTGAAGCTCTCGGCAATGGTGCTCCTTTGTGCTCCTTCATTTTCGGTCAACCTCCATGGATGTCCTCCAAGCTCCAAGCTTTGTGTGGTGATTCCATGCTCACAAGTTGGTTTCCCTATCACCTTAGGATGACCCTTTATGTGCTAGCATTGGCAAGATTTGCAACAAATCTTCCATTTCAATTCTTGTTATTCACGGTTTTAGTGAAGAAAATGAGAGAAGAAAAATGTTTGGCCCTTGGCCGAACATATGGAAGAGGGAGAGAGAGTGATGTCTTGTTTTTGGTTTCAAAACCTAATGAAAAACATATACCAAAAATTAGTCAAAAGCTTTTCCAAAAAAGCTAAGATAATTTTGGAGGCAAAATTGCAATAAATGCAATCCAACAACTAACATCACTCATGAATAGTGACTGGTTGTCAATCACTCAAAGTGACAAGACATCCATCACTTGAATGATGTGCGATGTGATATGATGTGTGATGTGACTTGTGGGCCGCACTTGAATTCGAAATGCAAGTGCGCCCGCAAACACTCTCGGGCTCGGGTTCGCTAATTCCAAATTAACGAATTTTTCGTTGCGACGTAATTAAATAATTATGCCTAGCAAAATTACTATTCACGTCGCTAACGAATTAATTCTAAATTAACTCGTTTGCCCGAATTAAAATCCAATTTTAATTCCGCGTCGAAATCCAATTTCATATAATATATCGAATATATTATTTTATCGATTAATTCCAAATCAATCGTTCTCTCTCTTTAAATAATATTTTATCCCAGATAAAATATCTCTGTAATTAATCCCAGATTAATTTTCTCTCTCATCTAATTAATCATAGATTAATAAAGTGTGATTCATACGTCATCGGTGAATCTTTGGGAAGCGACCCATGAGATCCTTAGATATGTTGGTAGTAAATCCGGTCGTCGGACTATCCGAACACGTACGTACCTAGTACTAAGTTTTTACCGATTTACAAGACATAGTTGGCTTCTAGCAAAGCACCGTGCCTACCCAATTCTCCAGAAATATTCTTACTGGAATATGTGATCTATATCAGGCGTAGTATACGTAGTATTGCGTATAACGATCCAGCATCAGATGTCACGTGCAAGGCCTGGGGCTGGAAATGTGTCTGCCCCGTACGAAACACATATCGGATCTCTAGTAACTAGTCTCTATAATCGGATAAACATGACCTAGTCATAATATCCTTATAGCTGCAGCATATAAGAGCACTAGTTTCGGATCTCTGGTAACTAGTCTCTATATCGGATAAACATGACCTTGTCATTTTATCCCGATGACTGCAGTACATAAGAGAACCAGTACCGTATCCTACGTGACCATCATCTCCATTATGACTGTAGTGATACTTCCGTCTTGACATCACACCCAACACACTACGATTCTCAATATACCCAGCAGAGGCTTACACATAACATGTTAAAGCCCTGGACGAACAAAACAAAGTATATTGATTGTCGCAAGTATTAACGGTGCAAGTCTCAGGTTAAGACCAAATACATCTACCCTGATTCGGACTTCCAAAGACACATAGTCATACTACCAATGGAATTCTGAGGGGTCTATCCAGAGCGAAGCTGTTTCCGTACCATCGGTAAACACAACCTCCTATTACACTTGCATGAGTATCCTATACCCAAATATATGAGAACTATGATGTTATGCTCCCACAACACGCACAAGTGTAATACTAGTCTTTTACGCATTATCGATGTCCAATCTTGATAATACTCTGACTAGGGATATTTGATGATTAAACCTTCGTGGATTGATATTGTCTCATATCATCTTAATCCGGAACTAATCATATGGACCTTCTATCATTTATACATCTAGGTAATCCAATTACAAATGATAAAAGGGCAATTTCCTTTGTCACATAGTTAATTTGTACAACAACACCATGATCTGTACAAATAGTGATGCTATGGGCCATAATTGTCCAACAATCTCCCACTTGGCTTATAGCCAATCACTCAAGTGTCTTACACCCGAACTATGTACGGTTCGCTCAAACTTCTGCTAAGAAAAGGCTTTCGTCAGCGGATTCGCATGATTATCATCTGATGCGATTTATTCGATCATCACATTGCCACGATGTATGATCCGAACAAATCAGATGAATATTTGAAGTATATATCTGGATCGTTGATGAGACCATTAATTCTTTAGCCTGTGTTGTAGCCTAGCTCAGCTGCTAACAGAACTACTCCTAATCTAATTAGGATTATTATAGATCCAAAAGGCTTTTATTGCTGCCTCAGCTGCAGCAATAATCCACTTTTTTTGTTTATTCGGTAACAGTATCTTGCTTGGAAGATTTCCAGCTCACTGCTCCGTTATTCAAACTTTATAGTACCGTTATTACGACTTATAGTCATTTTTATCGGTTAGGAAACTTGCAGCAGTGAACCCAGTCACTTCAAGTTCTCATTCTCCATAGCATAAGACAGCATCCTTAGTTCATCTAAGCTACTGAAGGATGTTCTTAACATCAATCCAGTGACTATCACTAGGATTGGCCTGATCGTGACTCCATATGCTCAAAGCATATGAGACATCAGGTCGCGTACATTTATTTCAATGTACGAGTTCTCTGAGAGTATTAACAACTTTAAATCTATCCCAGTAGATCTTTATTCCTAGAATAAAGGTTGTTTCTCCCAAGAATTCTACGGAGAATTTTTCATGAAAGCCAAGCTTTCACCGATTGTTTTATGGGAATATCATTTCCAAGAAATGACATATCATCATTACTTAGGACATTCATTGTCAGTGCGCTCCCATTAACCTCCTTATATACATAAGAATCATTTTCGTTTTGAATTAAATCATATACCATTATGATTACATCAAAACGATTGTTCCAAGAACGATATGCTTGCTTCAATCCATCCATGGATCGAATTAACTCGCAAACCTTGTTTGCTCATTTTGGTACGACAAAACCGTCAGGATGTTATAAACATCCTCCAAAAGGTTTCCGTTAAGGAAAGCGGTTTTGGCATTCAGCTGCCATATTTCATAAATGAAACATGCAGCATCAGCAAGCATTATCCAAATGGATTCACCAATGGCAACAGGTAAAAGGTTTCATCGTAATCGACACAATGTTGATAACGATACCTTTTCGATACAAGCCTAGCTTTGCACGTTGGTATGTTTCCATCCATGTATGTCTTCCTTGAAGACTTATATAGTACCAATAGGCGCAATGTCTTCCGGTACAACAACTAGTATCCAAACTTAGTTGGTATACATGGAATCCATTTCGGATATCATGGCATTTTGCCATAATAGGGAGTCGATACCTTGTATCACTTCCTCATACGTAGTCAGTTCGTATTCCTCAATAAGATTGACATCTTTATGAGGTGAGATCAGAAACCCCTACCTCTCAGGTTGTTCTCTAACTCTCTCCGACTTACGCGGTTCTTGTGTATTCGAAGATTATTGGTATAGTTTCATCCTTGATGAACTATTTATGTTCCACTAAGGAATCGGTGCCTCGAACAGTATTACTCTGATTTTCAACAAGTTTTACTTTCCTCCCACTTACCACTGCATATAGGTATTCCTCTTAGGAAAACCGCATGGCGAGCAACAATTACATTGTTCTCTAGTGAGTTGTATAAGTACTAGACTTTGGTTTCCCTAGGATAAACTACAATTAGGCACTTATCCGATTTGGGTTCTAGTTTGGTATCATCCAAACATATGCCTAGCATTCCCAAATCTTCAGGAATGAGAAAACCTAGTTTCTTTCCTGTTCATATCTAATATGAAGTCTGTCTAACAGATTATTATGGAACCTTATTCAAAATAAGTTTTGCACTGATTATGCGTATCCGTTGAAGGAAATGGTAGCTCAGAGCGACTCATGATTATCCGTATCATGTCCAACAAAATTCGATTTCTCTGTTCGGACACACCGTCAAACTGACGTGTTCCGGGAGGAGTCCTCATTGAAAGAATACTATACTCTTTCAAGTATATGAGAAACTTATTGTTTAAGTATTTTCATCATGGTATAACCGTGATGGTTTAATACTTTAGCCGATCTGTATGTTTATTTCGTGTCGAAACGCTTTGAATTATCAAAAGTTTCCGATTTATGTTTCAAAAGAAACACATAACCATAACGCGATGCCACATCCTTAAAGGTTACAAAATATTCATATCCACTTCTAGCCTAGCTAGACATGGGCCCACTTACGTCACTATGAACGAGGGCTAACAGATCGGTGGCAGTTACACTTTTACCAAGTAAAAGGTGTTTCAGACACTTTGCCTAATAAACTAGATTCGTAGACATTATTTGAATTGAATCAAATTTGTCCTAGTACCCACTCTTCGAAAGTGTGGATATACGAGTCTTGTTAATTGTGTCCCATACTACAATGCCACTTATAAGTCTCGACTGATTAATTCAGTTTGAGCTATTTGTTTGTCATGTCATATGTATGAGATTTATTTATATTCAAAATATAAATACTGTTATTCACATCTAATGTGTTTATCTCAATATCATCTTTATAAAATAAAACATTTTAGTGTTCTAGAATATAAAGGTATACCCGCAACGGGTTAAACCCTGATATATAGATAATGTTCCTAGTCAAACTAGTTACATTGTAACAGTTTCCTAATTTAAGTACACACCCGAATGGTAGTTCCTAAACTTAAGTTTCTACGGTTAAAACAGCGATTGTCGTCCCTTTTCCAATCCGCAGATAAATCTCAACTGAACTCAGTATCCTGCTAACTAGCAGATTCTGCACATCAATGCATATTTATGTACCACACTGAGTATCTAAAATCCAATTTTAATACTAGTAGTGAACACGTTTATGACAAACATATTTGAAGTCGGAGCCTTGCACCGTCTTCATTTCCTTCATATCTGCCTTGTCCATACGGCAGTCACGCTTCAGTGACCCCGTTTGCCACAATTTAGGCCGATATCTTGGGATATGTCATTTGTCTTCCCAATAGATTATAATGATTTAGCTTTTGCCTATTTTCCACACCCCAGAAGCCTTTGGCCAAGCCTTGGCCTTCCGGAATGTCGAAGTAAGGTGCGCCTTGCGCTTCTTGCCTTATTGCAAACTTTGGCTTTGTCTCCTTGAGCATAGCCATTAACTCTCCAAGAGTTTACTATTTCAATTTGGTACTTCTAAGATCTAAGAATAGATCTATGAAGATCATTCAATTTCATTATCATTCTATAAGGATCTAATCCTTAGTTCTGATTAAGAAATTAAGGAGTCTATTTGGCAAGTATAATGGATTAAGCACTAAAGTTAGCATCACATTAATATTCCAAATATCATATTCTACAATTTGCTTAACTCCAGGCTTAGGCCTAAGATGTTATTTTATCAAATAAAGTAACTTCTTAGTTTTCAGGACTATCCTGATTTATTCCCAATCTGAAAATTAAAGCCGTTTAAAATATTTTCACCCAGGTTTATATTTTAAACACTAATCTTTCAATTATCTTGATTCCAATAGTCTAACTATCAAATCAACGATTTTAGGTACTATTGATTATAATTATTACTATAGTCTAACTATATAATCAACTATAATTTAATAGGTTAAAATTCAATTATATTGATTACTATAATCCAATTATAAAATCAACTATTAATTGAAATTAGTTAATTCAAATATATTGATTACTATAATCCAATTATATAATCAACTATAAATGAAATAGTTTGAATACAGTCCAACTGTTTAATTAAAACAACATTAAATATTAATCCAACTAATAAATAATTTATTTAACGAAAAATTTGAAATGCGCGCGTATGGCAAGTAACTAAACGAATATTTCAAATTTAATACTTGCCTCCCACTGTTTTTCGGCGAGCCTCTAACCCTCTGTTGAGTACTCGAGAAACCTTGTTCCTAGTGGGCTAGGATCCGTTAAATAACACACAATCCTGACTTTGGCCAACAAATTGTATGATAATTAACTAGGTAGATCTCTAAGATCAATTGAATCCCATCTAATTCTTATATCCAGTAGGTGGACATCCAAGTCTGAAACATATATCTTATATATGCCAATATATCAAATATATTCCCTAACATTTTTCCTCTGAATCAACTAAGCCTTGGCTTTGACACAACAAACTTAGTGATCCCAGTTAAGCGGAACCCATTGACCATGGAAAGCTTCGTAATCAATGTCGATGGACAAGAAGTGATCTTGACTTTGGCCAACAAATCACAACTTGGACAAGACACCAATATGGAACAAAGCTCTCGTGATTCAAACACATCTTTGACGGACAAAGGCCTTGACTTTGGCCAATAAACCAGTGTCAATCTTGGATCTTGAGTAAGAATCACTCAATGGAAGGAAAAACGCTTAATATGTGTTGAAGGTTTTTCGCGTAATTGGCAACCAATTAATTATCTTTGTTAAGGTCTCAACATCATACACCCTTAACATGCATTCTAAATACATAATAAGGCGCGTAAATAAATAAATATAATAATGATATGCGGATGGATACTTAAACACATTGTTCCTAGAACAAATCTCTCATTTTCCTCTCTCCCGCTAGCACAAGTATTACTTCTACCCGATTACATAACACTTCTAAAGAAACCTCATTTACATTGAGGGGAATAGGTGAGAAGAGAAATACAACGAGTAAGGAGGTAATAGGCTGGACACGCAAGTCAAATTTAATAAATTCTAAATTTATTACAACAATTTCCAAAATTGCCCTCACCCATCTAATATCCATCCGATATACATTATTCATACATCACATCCATGTATTCACACAAGCATGTTATCAATCAATCTAATCCAATTAATTAATCTGAATATAATGACCATCCAATGTTCAAACAACTATTTGATTTCGCGCGAGTCCAACTAGTTTTGCGAATAAGTACTCAAAGTACGAATTCTTGAATTATACTAAACTACAACATTAAATCCAATTCAATTTGTATTTAATACTAATTCATTTATTTAATTCCAAATTAAATATTTACACTTTTTAATGTACCTTTACGACTTAGATTCTAAATCTAATCATTACGGGTCTCAAAGCCCAATTAACATCCAATGTCAATTTAATTAAAGTCCAATGGGCTTTCAATTAATTTCTTAAGGCATGGACTTTTGGACAATATGGGTCAAACCCAAATCCCAAAGCCCATTTAAGGAATCACCCTTATTTGCCAAGAAACCAATTTAGGCCCATTAGGCCTAATTAAAATTAAAGGTCCATTAAGTCATAATTGGACTTTATGGATATGGTTTGGGCCCAATTGGATCCAACCAATTAGCCTAACCAAACTTGGCCCAACCAAGCCCATTAAGCCCAATTACAACTTTAAAACCCCAATTCCAAATTTGGCCCATTAATTAACTTACAAAATTCCAAATTTCACAATTAATTAATTTAAAGTGTATGTCATAATTAATTAACCAAATTAACATTTCCAAAATACTAATTCACTCAATTAATTATGCTCTTTATCATCAAAACATGTCCAACACATTTGAATAAAAAAATCAATCATTTTACATGCTATGTGATTCACGGCATTTTGGGGATTTCTTTTTTGTGTCCGATTCGGTTTTAATCCAATTAAATCCTAATCAACATTACCCAATGTTTTCCAACTCATCCAATGATCAAAAACACAAATCACCATGACATTTAGGCACTCAACCATTCGGCCAAGCCAATGAATTTGGGGAAAATTTTGCCCAATCCAATTTTCATCAAATTGACAATGCATAACACTATGTTATCATATTTAAGCATACTCAACAATCAATTTCACTCAAACATGCTCAAATCAATTTACCCAATTTTACCCAATACCCTAATCAAGTTTCATGCTCAAAATGGCTCAAGATACAATGTTGGGTTTCTATTAAGTCCCAAGGATCAATTCAAGCAATGAAACACATGTGAATACTCAACGAAGAATTACGGAATCATACTTACATTGATCGGATTTTACAATGCGAGGAACAACAAAAAACCTTGAAGCTCTCGACAATGGTGCTCTTTTGTGTGCTCCTCATTTTCGATCAACATCCATGGATGTCCTCCAAGCTCCAAGCTTTGTGTGGTGATTCCATGCTCACAAGTTGGTTTCCCTATCACCTTAGGATGACCCTTTATGTGCTAGCATTGGCAAGATTTGCAACAAATCTTCCATTTCACTTCTTGTTATTCACGGTTTTAGTGAAGAAAATGAGAAAAGAAATTTTGGGCCCTTGGCCGAAACATGTGGAAGAGGGAGAGAGAGTGATTCTTGTTTTTGGTTTCAAAAACCTAATGAAAAACATATACCAAAAATTAGTCAAAAGCTTTTCCAAAAAAGCTAAGTAATTTGGAGGCAAAATTGCAATAAATGCAATTCAATAACTCACATCACTTATGTAGTGACTGGTTGTTAATCACTCAAAGTGACAAGACATCCATCACTTGAATAATGTGCGATGTGATATATGCGTGATGTGACTTGGGGCCGCACTTGAATTCGAAATGCGAGTGCGCCCGCAAACACTCCCGGGCTCGGGTTCGCTAATTCCAAATTAACGAATTTTCCCTTGCGACGTAATTAAATAATTATGCCTAGCAAAATTACTATTCACGTCGCTAACGAATTAATTCTAAATTAACTCGTTTGCCCGAATTAAAATCTAATTTTAATTCCGCGTCGAAATCCAATTTCGTATAATATATCGAATATATTATTTTATCGATTAATTCCAAATCAATCGTTATCTCTCTTTAAATAATATTTTATCACAGATAAAATATCTCCGTAATTAATCCCAGATTAATTTTCTCTCTCATCTAATTAATCCCAGATTAATAAAGTGTGAGTCATACATCATCGGTGAATCTTCGGGAAGCGACCATGAGATCCCTGGATATGTTGGCAGTAAATCCGGTCGTCGGACTATCCGAACACGTACGTACCTAGTACTAAGTTTTTACCGATTTACAAGACATGGTTGGCTTCTAGCAAAGCACCGTGCCTACCCAATTCTCCAGAAATATTCTTACTGGAATATGTGATCTATATCAGGCGTAGTATACGTAGTATTGCGTATAACGATCCAGCATCGGATGTCACGTGCAAGGCCTGGGGCTGGAAATGTGTCTGCCCCGTACGAAGCACATATCGGATCTCTGGTAACTAGTCTCTATAATCGGATAAACATAACCTAGTCATAATATCCTGATAGCTGCATCATATAAGAGCACCAGTTCCGTATCCAACGTAATCATCATCTCCACTATGACTGGAGTGATACTTCCGTCTTGACATCACACCCAATACACTACGATTCTCAATATACCCAGAAGAGGCGTACACAGAACCTGTTAAGCCCTGGAAGACCAAAACCAAAGTATATTGATTGTCGTAAGTATTAGCGGTGTAAGTCTCAGGTTAAGACCAAATACACCTACCCTGATTCGGACTTCCATAGACACATAGTCATACTACCAATGGAATTCCGAGGGGTCTATCCAGAGCGAAGCTGTTTCCGTACCATCGGTAAACACAACCTCCTATTACACTTGCATGAGTATCATATACCCAAATATATAAGAACTATGCTGTTATGCTCCCACAACACGCACAAGTATAATACTAGTCTTTACGCATTATTGATGTCCAATCTCGATAATACTCTGACTAGGGATATTTGATGATTAAACCTTCGTGGATTGATATTGTCTCATATCATCTCAATCCGGAACTAATCATATGGACCTTCTATCATTTATACATCTAGGTAATCCAATTACAAATGATAAAATGGCAATTTCCTTTGTCACATAGTTAATTTGTACAACAACACCATGATCTGTACAAATAGTGATGCTATTGGCCATAATTGTCCAACATCTGCTTCATTATCTTCACTCGGTACCTTACACACGATAATATCCCCTCGCGACATAACCTCTCGAATGATGTGGTAGTTGCGTTCCACATGTTTCGACTTCTGATGCGCCCTCGGTTCTTTTGCTTGTGCAATGGCTCCAGTATTATCACAGTATAACAGAATCACATTCTCGATACTTGGGACCACTCCCAATTATGTGATAAATTTCCTAATCCATACTGCTTCCTTTGTAGCTTCAAAAGTTGTAATGTATTCCGCCTCTGTGGTGGAATCTACTGTTGACCCATGTTTGGAACTCTTCCAGTAAATTGCACCTCCGTTAAGGGTACAGAAAAATCCAGATGTAGACTTTATATCATCGGGATCCGATTGGAATTCGGAATCCGTATACCCATTAACTTGTAGTTCACTTCCTCCATAAATAATCAACTTATCCTTAGTACCTTTAAGATACTTCAGGATATGTTTAATGGCCATCCAATGGTCATTGCCTGGATTGGACTGATATCTACTTGTTACGCTAACAGTGAAACTAATATCAGGCCTAGTAAATAACATGGCATACATTATGCTACCCAAACACAAAGCATAAGGTTGGTTAGACATTCTAACCTTCTCATCTTCTGTTTGCGGCCTCATCTTCTTTGAAAGATGAATCCCATGTCTGAACGGTATATTTGCTGTCTTGCAGTTACCAAAATTGTACCGTTCCAAGATCTTATCCATGTATGTTGATTGGGATAACCTAATCAACTTTCTTTCTCTATCTCTATAGAGTTTTATGCCTAAAATATAGGAAGCTTCTCCCAGGTCCTTCATGGAGAAATTCCTACATAGGTAATATTTGACGCCTTGCATCATCCCAATATCATTCCCAATGATTAGGATGTCGTCAACATAGAGGTCTAAAAAAACCACCGTGCTCCCACTGGCCTTCTGATACACACATGATTCTTCCAAATTATTGAGAAAACCAGACAATCTAATAATCTCATCGAATCAAAGATTCCAACTTCGTGAAGTTTGTTTAAGTCTATAAATGGACTTTTTAAGCTTACATACCATACCCGAGTTCTCGCTTGATGCAAAACCTTCCGGTTGTTCCATATAGATTTCTTCATCAAGAAATCTATTTAGAAAGGCCGTTTTGACATCAATTTGCCAAATTTGGTAATCATGATACGCAGCTATTGAAAGTAAAATCCTAATAGACTTAAGCATTGCTACTGGTGAAAACGTTTCATTGTAGTCGACGCCAGGTCACTGCGTGTAACCTTTTGCTACCAGTCGGGCCTTATAGGTTTCAACCTTTCCATCAGGTCTGCGCTTTCTCTTGTAAAGCCATTTACAGCCGATAGGAACAATTCCTTCGAGAAGCGAAACCAAGTCCCAAACTTGATTCTTATTCATTTTGCCACTTCATGGAGTCGATGTCCAACATCAATTCTCTATAGGTAAAAGGATCAGTCTCTTCAACCAAGAGAACATCAAGACTCTTTTCTTGTATCAAATACAAGTGTTCAGAAGGTCTAGTTACCTTATGTGACCTACGGAGTGTGTGTGTTGAAGGTTCTTAATCTACTTGAACTTTAGTTTCCTTCGTTGGTTCGTTGTTTTCAGGTTGGACTTCATCAAGTTCAAATTGTCTTTGATTACCACCTTCTGAAAAAAATTCTACCTCTAGAAATTTTACGAAGCGAGCTACAAACACATTTCGATGCTCGGTATCATAGAACAGATATCCATCCGTATTCGAAGGATATCCAACAAACCTAAACTTTTGCCCTCGAGGCGAAAGCTTATCTTGCTGAGCCATTCTGACATAAGCAGGTGAACCCCAGACCTTAACATAATTAAGATTTGGTTTCCTACTGGTCCATATCTCATATGGAGTCGTAGGAACACCTTTTAAATGAATCTTATTCAAAATATGTGCAGCTGTTAAAAGAGAGTAGCCTCATAAGTAATATGACAAATCTGTAAAACTCAACATAGATCAGACCATATCCAATAAAGTCTGATTTCTCCTCTCAGACACTTCATTGTACTGTGGAGTACCTGGAGTAGTATATTGAGCGAGAATCCCATTCTCCTTCATATAATCCATGAACTCACTGCTCATATATTTGCCGCCTCGATCAGATCGAAGGCATTTAATATATTGTCCAGTTTTTTTTTCTATTTCATTACGGAACTCTTTGAACTTTTCAAAGGTTTACGATTTATGTTTCATCAAATAGACATAATCATACCGTGACAGATCATCGGTAAAGATAACGAAGTACGAATAACCACTGTGAGCAATCTGACTTAGTGGACCACATACATCAGAATGTACGAGTTCCAATAAGTTAGTGGCGCGGTGTCCAACAATAGAAAATGGGGCTTTAGTCATCTTACCCTGAATACATGATTCACAAGTTGGGTAGGATTCAATGGTAAGATCTGGTATGAAACCATTCCTAACCAATTGGAAAAGGCGTTAAACGTCTATATGACATAGCCTCATATGTCATAGTTCAGTATTATTAACTACATGTAAACTACGTTTATTAATCCTAGTATTCAAAATATCTCTAGAATTATGAAATGTGTAATGGACATGCTCATTTGGACAACAAAAGATCTGAATATTACATTTATCATATAAATACAAAGAACAGTTCTTAATATTAACATGATAACATTCGATAGCTAATACGAAAAGAGATATAACAAAAGGCTCTCATTCGGTAAGGGGATCTCACATACTCCCACTGCAACCGCATCCAGAGAGTCTCCACTCCCAAAACGCAACTGCATCTCTCCAGGCTTCAGCTTCTTACTTTCCTTCAGCACCTGCAACGAATTACAAATGTGAACAGGACAAGCATAATCCAAAATCTAGTTGGATGTAACAGCTTCACAAGCTAGTGAGATATCAATAACTAGAAAAATAAATGTACCTGATGTAGATGCTCTCCCATTCCTTATCTGGGCAATGTAGTCAGGACAGTTCCTTTTCCAGTGCCCGACCTTGCTGTAATAATGGAATTTGTCTTCAAACGCCCTCTTGGGCTTTGCTATCTTTCCTTGTGGTGGAGGACTGAAACCCTTCTTCTTCTTCACTTTTGTCTTCTTTCCCTTTAGCCGGGCCTGGGAAGAAGTAGAGAGTGAAGTAGGTTTCTGAGGGCGAGTCGGTACTCCCTTACTTAGGTCATCTTCCGCCGTGATCAACATCATATGCAGTTCATTGTAGGAACAGATAATCTTATTCATGTTGAAATACATTACGAATTGGCGATAAGAAGCTGGGAGGGAACCAATAATGACACTCCTACCCAGAATGTCATTTAGAGAGAGATTATGGTGCCTCAGTTGTTCGATCAAATTGATCAAGTGAAGAACATGCGAGCTCAAAGCCTGCCCCTCGTCCAGTCGTGCATGGAACAGTTCCATCGTAACTTTATAACAATAATTTGTTCTTGGTGTTGGACAGTTATGACCCATAGCGTCACTATTTGTACAGATCATGGTGTTGTTGTACAAATTAACTATGTGACAAAGGAAATTGCTCTCTTATCATTTGTGATTAGATCACCAAGATGTATAAATGATATTAGGTCTTTATGATTTGTTCCTGGATTGAGATGATATGAGACAATATCAATCCACGAAGGATAAATCATTAAATATCCCTAGTCAAAGTATTATCGAGATTGGACATCGATAATGCGTAAAAGATTAGTATTACATTTGTGCGCGTTGTGAGGGCACAACATCATAGTTCTCATATATTTGGGTATAAGATACTCATGCAAGTGTAATATGAGGTTGTGTTTACCGATGGTATGGGAAACAACTTCGCTCTGGATAGACCCCCTCGGAATTCCATTGGTAGTATGACTATGTGTCTATGGAAGTCTGAAATCAAGGTAGTTGTATTTGGTCTTAACCTGAGACTTGCACCGCTAATACTTGCGACAATCAATATACTTTGGTTTTGGTCTTCCAGGGCTTTAACAGGTTCTGTGTATGCCTCTGCTGGGTATATTGAGAATCGTAGTGTGTTGGGGTGATGTCAAGACGGAAGTATCACTCCAGTCATAATGGAGATGATGGTCACGTAGGATACGGTACTGGTTCTCTTATGTACTATAGTCATCGGGATAAAATGATAAGGTCATGTTTATCCGATATAGAGACTAGTTACCAGAGATCTGATATGTGCTTCGTACGGGGCAGACACAATTCCAGCCCCAGGCCTAGCATATGACATCCGATACTGGATCGAAATACGCAATACTACGTATACTACTCCTGATATAGATCACATATTCCTATAAGGATATTTCTGGAGAATTGGGTAGGCATGGCGCTTTGCTAGAAGCCAACCTTGTCTTGTAAATCGGTACAAACGTAGTACTAGGTACTTACGTGTTCGGATAGTCCGACGACCGGATTTACTGCCAACATATCCGGGGATCTCATGGGTCGCTTCCCGAAGATTCACCGATGACGTATGACTCGCACTTTATTAATCTGGGATTTATTAAATGAGAGAGAAAATTAATCTGGGATTAATTACAGAGATATTTTATCTGGGATAAAATATTAATAAAAGAGAGAACGATTAATTTGGAATTAATCGATAAAATAATATATTCGATATATTATACGAAATTGGATTTCGACGCGGAATTAAAATTAGATTTTAATTCGGGCAAACGAGTTAATTTAGAATTAATTTGTTAGCGACGTGAATAGTGATTTTGCTAGGCATAATTAATTAATTACGTCGTAACGGAAAATTCGTTAATTTGGAATTAGCGAACCCGAGCCCATGAGTGTTTGGGAGCGCATTCGCATTTCGAATTCGAGTGCGGCACGCAAGTCGCATCAAGCGTCAAATCATTAGTCACTTTGAGTGATGTGACAACTTGTCACTTGATTGATTGAATGATGTGAATAGTTGATATGGTGGTTGAAAGCTTTAATTGGTTTGACTTTTGAGAGCCAAAAATTGTGTATATGATTTTTGGAAAATCATTTACCAATTTTAACAACACATTTACTCTTTCTCTCTCCCTTTTACACGGTTTTGGAGCCAAAACTCCTCCTTCTCTCACATGGTCTAGGACCAATTTCTTCCTTCTATTTTCTGGTTTACCGAGAATGAAGGGAAGCAAAGAGTGATTTTGAGGCAAAAATCAAGAGTGCTAGCACACATCGGAGTCTTGCGAAGGTGATAGGGAAACCCACCCGTGGGCTTGGAATACAATTTGAGAAGCTTGGAGCTTGGACTATTTTTGGAGAGCAAAACCAGTGAACTGTTTTCATGCCACTGCCGAGCCATGGAGGAGGGAAAAGCTTGAAGTTTTGTTCTTCGCCGCATCGCTCAACCGCTCGATGTAAGTATTCCGCAAATTCCTCGTTGTATTCATATGTATGTTTTATGCTTATTATTCGATCCTTGGGACCGTAGAACTCCAACAATGGTATCAGAGCAAGGTTGAGCATGAAAATATTTTAGGGTTAAAATTGGGTAAATTGTATTTGAGCATGATTTTATGAAATTGGATGATTGAGTATGCTTAAATGTAGTTTAATTGAAGATTGATTGGATCAATTTCATGAAATTGTGATTGGATCATTTTTTCCCCTTTTGGTGAGGCTTGGCCGAAACTTGACATAGCCCAAATGTCTTGGAAATTTTGATTTTTGATTCATTGGATGAGTTGGAATCAATTGGGAATTGTTGATTGTGGATTTAATTGGATTGAAACCGAATCGATTTGAGAAATCCCTAAATTGCCGAGAGTTAAAGCATGAAATTGGGTTTGATTTTTGAATAAAATGTGTTGGACATGTTTTGTTGTTAATGAGCATGATTAATTAGGCTAATTGGTGTTTTGGAAATATTGATTTGGGTAATTAATTATGCTATACACTTTGGTTAATTAAATATGAAATTTGGAATTTTTTGTAATTTAATTAATTGGGCTAATTTTGGAAATTGGGCTTAAAAGTTGTTATTGGGCTTATTGGGCTTGGTTGTACGAAGATGGGTTTAGGCTAAATTGGTTGGATCCAATTGGGCCCAAAACCATATCCATAAAGTCCAATTATGACAAATGAATCTTTAATATTTAATTGGGTCTAATGGGCCTAAATTGGTTTCTAGGCATATAAGGGTGATTCCTTTAAATGGCCTTTAGTCTTTGGGTTTGACTCAAGTTGACCAAAAGTCCATGCCTTAAGAAATTAATTAAAAGCCCATTGGACTTTAATTAAATTAACATTGGATGTTAATCGGCCTTTGAGACCCGTAACGATTAAATTTAGAATTTAAGTCGTAAAGGTTCATTAATAAAGTGTAATATTTAATTTAGAATTAAATAGCGAATTAGTATTAAATGCAAATTGAATTGGATTTAATTTGTAGTTTAATATAATTCGAGAATTCGTACTTTGAGTACTTATTCGCAAAACGAGTTGGACTCGCGCAAAATCAAATCATTGTTTGAACATTGGATGGTCATTAATTATCAAATTAATTAATTGGATTAGATTGATTGATAACATGCTTGTGTGAATACATGGTTGCGATGCATGAATAATGTATATCGGATGGATATTAGATGGGTGGGGCAATTTTAGAAATTGTTGTAATAAATTTAGAATTTATTAATTGGACCTGCGTGTCCAGCCTATTACCTTCATACTCTTTGTATTTCTCTTCTCACCTATTCCCCTCAATGTAAATGGGGTTTCTTTAGAATTGTAGTGTAACGGGTAGAAGCAAATACTTGTCCTAGCGGGAGAGATGAAAGGGAGAGATTTGATCTAGGATCAATGTGTTAAGTATCCATCCGCATATCATTATTATTTTATTATACGCGCTTTATTATGTATTTAGAATGCATGTTTAAGGGTGTATGATGATGAGACCTAACAAAGATAATAAATTGGTTGCCAATTTGCACGCGAAAAACCCTCAAATAATATTAAGCGTTTTTCCTTCCATTGAGTGATTCTTACTCAAGATCTAAGACTGGCATTGGTTTGTTGGCCAAAGTCAAGGCCTTTGTCCGTCGAGGATGTGTTTGAATCATGAGATTTAAGCTTTGTTCCATATCGGTGTCTTGTCCAAGTTGTGATTTGTTGGCCAAAGTCAAGATCACTTCTTGTCCATCGACATTGATTACGAAGCTTTCCAAGGTCAATGGGTCACGCTTAACTGGGATCACTAAGTTTGTTGTGCCAAAGCCAAGGCTTAGTTGATTCAGAGGAAAAAGGTTAGGCAATATATTGGATATATTGGCATATATAAGATATATGTTTCGGATTTGGATTTCCTCCAACTGGATCTAGGAATTGGATGGGATCCAATTGATCTTAGAGATCTACCTAGTTAATTATCATACAATTTGTTGGCCAAAGTCAAGATTGTGTGATATTTAACGGGATCCTAGCCCACTAGGAAGTACGGTTTCCCGAGTACTCGACAGAGGGTTAGAGGCTCGCCGAAAAAAAGTGGGAGGCAAGAATTGAATTTGCAATATTCGTTTAATTACTTGCCATACGCACTCAAAACAAACATCATTCGTCAAATAAATTAAATGTTAGTTTGACTAATATTTAAATCGTTTTAATTAACAGTTGGACTGTATTCAAACAATTTAAATTATAGTTGATTAAATAGTTGGACTATAGTAATCATTATAATGAATAGTACCGAAATCGTTGATAAATAGTTGGACTACTAAAATCAAGATAAAATTGAAAGATTAGCATTTAAAACATAATCCTAGGGAAAATATATTTAAATGATTTAATTTTCAAATTGGGAATAAAATTTCAGGATGGTCCTGGAAACTAATAAGTTACTTTATTTGATAAAATAACATATTAGGCCTAAGCCCGAAGTTAAGCAAATAGTAAAGCATAATCTTTGGAAGATTTATGTGATGATAATTTTTGTGCTTAATCCGAGAATCTTGCCGAGTAGATTCCTTAATTTCTTAATCAGAACTAAGGATTAGATCCTTAAAGTATGATAATGAAATTGAAGGATCTTCATAAATCTATGCTTAGATTTTGAAGTAATAAATTGCAATACAAAACTCTTGGAGAGTTAATGAATATTCTCAAGGAGATAAAGTCAAAGTTTGCAATTAGGCAAGTAAGCCAAGGCACACTTACTTCGATATTCTAGTCAGCCAAGGCTAGGCCAAAGGCTTCTGGGTGTTGAAATAGGCAAAGGCAAAATCATTATAATCTTCTGGGAAGATAAAGGACATATCCCAAAATGTCTGCCTAAATTTGGGCAAACGGGATCGCGGAAGCGTGACTGCCGTTTGAACAAAACAGACATGAAGGAATTGAAGACGGGCAAGGCTCTGACTTCAAATATGTTTGTCATAAATATGTTCACTACTAGTATTGAAATTGGATTTTAAATACTTAGTGTGATACATAAATATATGTGCTGGTTTTCAGAATCTGCTATGAGCAGGATACTGACTTCAATTGAGATTAATCTGTGAATCGGAAACGGGACGAAAGTCGCTGTTTCAACCGTAGATACCTAAGTTTAGGAACTACCCTTTGGGTGTGTACCTAAATTTGGAAAATGTTATAATGTAACTAGTTTGACTAGAAACATTATCTCTATATCAGTGTATAATCTGTTGCGGATATACCTTTATATTCTAGAACACTAAAGTGTTTTATTATATAAAGATGATATTGAGATAAACACATTAGATGTGAAAAACAGTATTTATATTTTGAATATAAATAAATCTCAAACATATAACATGACAAACTAATAGCTCAAACTGATTTGATCAGAATAAACTTAAAAGTGGCATTGTTGTCTGGGACACAATAAAACAAGACTCGTATATCCACACTTTTGAAGAGTGGATACTAGGGCAGATTTGATTCCATTCAAATAAAGTCTACGAATCTAGTTTATTAGGCAAATTGCCTAAAACACCTTTACTTGGTAAAAGTGCAAGTGTCACCGATCTGTTAGCCCTAGTTCATAGTGAAGCAAGTGGGCCCATGTCTACCTAGGCTAGAATGGATATGAATATTTCGTGACCTTTACGGATGTGGCACCGCGTTATGGTTATGTGTTTTTATTGAAACACAAATCGGAAACTTTTAGAGTTTCGACACGAAATAGACAAACAGATCGGTTAAAGTATTAACCATCACGGTTAGACCATGATGAAAATACTTAAGCAATAAGTTTCTCATATACTTGAAAGAGTATAGTATTCTTTCAATGAGGACTCCTCCCGGAACACGTCAATTTGACGGTGTGTCCGAACTGAGAAACCGAATTTTATTGGACATGATAAGGTTAATCATGAGTCGCTCTGAGCTACCATTTCCTTCAACGGATACGCATTAACAGTGCAAAACTTATTTTGAATAAGGTTCCATAAAAATCTGTTTGCAGATTTCATATTAGATATGAACAGGAAAGAAACAAGGTTTCTCATTCCTGAAAATTTGGGAATGTTGGGCATATGTTTGGATGATACCAAACTAGAACCCAAATTGGATAAGTGCCAATTGTAGGTTATCCTAGGGAAACCAAAGTATAGTACTTATACAACTCACATGAGAACAATTTAATTGTTGCTCACCATGCGGTTTTCCTAAGAGGAATACCTGTATGCAGTGGTAAGTAGGAGGATAGTAAAACTCGATAAAAATCGGAGTAATACTATTCCAGGCACCCATTCCTAATGGAACACAAATAGTTCATCAAGGGTGAAACTATACCAGTAATCTTCGAATACACAAGAACCGCATAAGTCAGAGAGAGTCAAAAAACAACCTGGGGTATGGGTTTCTGATCTCACCTCATAAAGATGTCAGTCTTATTGAGGAATACCAACTGACTACGTATAAGGAAGTGATACAAGGTATTGACTCCCTATTATGGCAAAGTGCCATGATATCCGAAATGGATTCCATGTATATCAACTTAGTTTGGATACTAGTTGTTGTACCGCAAGGCATTGTGCCTATTGGTACTATATAAGTCTTCAAGGAAGACATACATGGAAGGCAACATACCAACGTACTAAGCTAGGCTTGTAGCGAAAAGGTATCGTTATCAATATTGTGTCGATTACGACGAAACCTTTTAACTGTTGCCACGATATATTTATTTGGATAATGCTTGCAAATGCTGCATGTTTCATTTATGAAATAAGGCAGCTGAATGCCAAAACCTCTTTCCTTAACGGAAACCTTTTGGAGGATGTTTACAACATCCTGACGGTTTTATCGTACCAAAACTAGCAAACAAGGTTTGCAGGTTTTTCGATCCATGGATGGATTGAAGCAAGCATTAGGTTCTTGAAATTATCGTTTTGATGTAATCATAATAGTTTATGATTTAATTTAAAACGAAATGATTCTTGTGTATATAATAGGGTTAGTGGGAGCGCACTGACAATAATGTCCTAAATAATGATAATATGTCATTTCTTGGAAATGATATTCCCATAATACAATCGGTGAAAGCTTGGCTTTCATGATAATTCTCCGTAGAATTCTTGGGAGAAACAACATTTATTCTAGGAATAAAGATCTACTGGGTTACATTTAAAGTTGTTAAAACTCTCCGAGAAATCGTACATTGAAAAATGTACGCGACCTGGTGTCTCATACGCTTTGAGCATATGGATTCACAAACAGGCCAATCCAAGTGATAATCACTGGATTAATGTTAAGAACATCCGTTAGTTTCTTAGAAAACTAAGGATGCTGTCTTTTAACTATGGAGATGAAAAACTTGAAGTGACTGGGATCACTACTGCAAGTTTCCTAAACCGATAAAATGACTATAAGTCGCAAACGGTACTATACAGTTTGAATAACGGAACAGTGAGCTGGAAATCTTCCAAGCAAGATACTGTTACCGAATAAACAACAAAAAGTTGATTATTACTGCAGCTGAGGTAGCAATAGAAGCCTTCTGGGTCGAAATAAATCTAATTAGATTAGATATAGTTCTGTTAGCAGTTGAGCTAGGCTTCAGCGCGGGCTAAAGAATTAATGGTCTCATCAACAATCCAGATATATACTTCGATATTCATCTGATTCGTTCAGATCATACATCGTGGCGATGTGATGATCGAATAAATCGCATCAGATGATAATCATGCAAATCCGCTGATGAAAGCCTTTTCTCAGCAATTTGAGCGAACGGTACATAGTTCTGGTGTAAGACACTCGAGTGACTGGCTATAGGCCAAGTGTGAGATTGTTGGACAGTTATGACCCATAGCGTCACTATTTGTACAGATCATGGTGTTGTTGTACAAATTAACTATGTGACAAAGGAAATTGCTCTCTTATCATTTGTGATTACATCACTTAGTTCATATACGATTCTCTCAATCGCAACATCATACTATATGTTGGGTTTCTAGGTTATCCCAAGATCAAATTAAGCTATGAAAACATGTGAATACATCAAAGTAAAGTTGCGGAATACTCACTTTGATCGGCTTTTGCGATGCGTAGAACACAAAAATTTGCTCATGGAAGAATCGGCCAAGCCTCCTTTGTGCTCCTTGTGATTCGGTCATGCTCCTCCATGGATGTCATCCAAGCTCCAAGCTTTGATTGTGATTCCATGCTCAAGATTTGGTTTCCCTATCACCTTTGTAAGACCCCTTGGATGTGCTAGCACCTTGGAAAATTTGCCACAAATCTTCCTATTTGCTTCTTGTTGTTCTCGGCCAAGCCAAGAACATTTGAGAGGAAAAATGGCCCTTGGCCGAATGGGAGAGGAGAATGAGAGTAGAAGATGAGTTGTATGTGTGTTGTATATCTAATACAAAAAATGAAAGTCAAATACCAAAATACAAAAAAATGGTAAATGTCTTTCAAGCCATCACTTTAGTGTGTTCCACACTCAACCATCAACCAACAACTTCCATCACATTAAAGTGATAAAGTTGACTAGTGATGTGACGAGTGATGTGACTTGTGGGCCCCACTCGATTCGAAAAGCGAGTGGGCCCGCAAACACTCCCGGGCTTGGGTTCGCTAATTCCGAATAAACGAATTTTCCATTGCGACGTAATTAAATCAAATTTAATTAAATAATTATGCCTAGCAAAATTACTATTCACGTCGCTAACGAATTAATTCTAAATTAACTCGTTCGCCCGAATTAAAATCCAATTTTAGTTCCACGTCGAAATCTAATTTCGTATAATATATCGAATATATTATTTTATCGATTAATTCCAAATTAATCATTCTCTCTCTTTAAATAATATTTTATCCCAGATAAAATATCTCTGTAATTAATCCTAGATTAATTTTCTCTCTCTTATAATTAATCCTAGATTAATTATGTCCGAGTCATACGTCATCGGTGAATCTTCGGGAAGCGACCCATGAGATCCCCGGATATGTTGGCAGTAAATCCGGTCATCGGACTATCCGAACACCTACGTACCTAGTACTACGTTTTTACCAATTTACAAGACACGGTTGGCTTCTATCAAAGCACTGTGCCTACCCAATTCTCCAGAAATATTCTTAAAGGAATATGTAATCTGTATCAGGCGTAGTATACGTAGTATAGTGTATTGCGATCCAGTATCGGATGTCAGGTGCTAGGCCTGGGGCTGGAATTGTGTCTGCCCCGTACGAAGCACATATCGGATCTCTGGTAACTAGTCTCTATAATCGGATCATCATGACCTAATCATATTATCCCGATGACTACAGTACACAAGAGTACTAGTTTCGTATCCTACGTGACCATCATCTCCACTATGACTAGAGTGATACTTCCATCTCGATATCACACCCAATACACTACGATCCTCAATATACCCAGAAGAGGCATACACAGAACCTGTTAAAGCCCTGGACGACCAAAACCAAAGTATATAGATTGTCGCAAGTATTAGCATTGCATGTCTCAGGTTAAGAGCAAATACACCTACCCTGATTCGGACTTCCATAGACACATAGTCATACTACCAATATAATTCCGAGGGGTCTATCTAGAGCGAAGCTGTTTACGTACCATCGGTAAACACAACCTCTTATTACACTTGCATAAGTATCCAATACTTAAATATATGAGAACTATGTTGTTATGCTCCCACAACGCGCACAAGTACAATACTAGTCTATTCTGCATTATCGATGTCCAATCTCGATAATACTCTGACTATGGATTTTTAATGATTAAACCTTCATGGATTGATATTGTCTCATATCTTATCAATCTGGAACTAATCATATAGACTTTTATCATTTATATATCCCGGTAATCTAATAAGAAATGATAAAAGAGCAATTTCCTTTGTCACATAGTTAATTTGTACAACAGCACCATGTTCTGTACAAATAGAGATGTTATGGGTCATAATTGTCCAACAATCTCCCACTTGGCCTATATCCAATCACTCAAGTGTCTTACACTTGAACTATGTACGGTTCGCTCAAACTTCTGTTGAGAAAATGCTTTCGTCAGCGGATTGGCAAAGTTATCATCTGATGCGATTTATTCGATCATCATATTGCCATGATGTATGATCCGAACGAATCAGATGAATAATTGAAGTATATATTTGGATCATTGATGAGACCATTAATTCTTTAGCCTGTGCTGTAGCCTAGCTCATCTGCTAACAGAACTACACCTAATCTTATTAGGATTATTAAGATCCAAATGGCTTCTATTGCTGCCTCAGCTGCAGCAATATTCCGCTTTTGTTATTTATTCGGTAACAGTATCTTGCTTGGAAGATTTCCAGCTCACTGTTCCGTTATTCAAACTATATAGTACCTTTATTATGACTTATAGTCATTTTTATCTGTTAGGAAACTTGCAACAGTGAACCCAGTCACTTCAAGTTCTCATTCTCCACAGCTTAAGAAAGCATCCTTAGATCTTCTAAGATACTTAAGGATGTTCTTAACATCAATCCAGTGACTATCACTTGGATTGGCCTGATTGTGACTCCATATGCTCAAAGCATATAGACACCAGGTCGCGTACATTTATTTCAATGTACGAGTTCTCGGAGAGTACCAACAACTTTTAGATCTATCCCAGTAGATCTTTATTCCTAGAATAAAGGTTGTTTCTCCCAAGAATTCTACAGAGAATTTTTTTTATGAAAGCCAAGCTTTCACCGATTGTATTACGGGAATATAATTTCCAAGAAATGATATATCATCATTATCTAGGACATTCATTGTCAGTGCGCTCCCACTAACCTCCTTATATACACAAGAATTATTTTCGTTTTTGAATTAAATCATATACCATTATGATTACATCAAAACGATAATTCCATGAACACAATGTTTGTTTCAATCCATAAATGGATCGATTTAACTTGCAAACCTTGTTTACTTGTTTTGGTACGACAAAATCGTCAGGATATTGTAAACATCCTACAAAAGGTTTCCGTTTAAGGAAAGCGATTTTGACGTTCAGCTGCCACATTTCATAAATGAAACATGCAGCATTAGCAAGCATTATCCAAATGGATTTTAACCATGCCAACGGTTAAAAGGTTTCATCGTAATCGACACAATTTTGATAACGATACATTTTCGCTACAAGCCTAGCTTTATACGTTGGTATGTTGCCATCCATGTATGTCTTCCTTGAAGACACATATAGTACCATTAGGCACAATGCCTTCCGATACAACAACCAGTGTCCAAACTTGGTTGGTATACATGGAATCCATTTCGGACATAATGGCACTTTTCCATAATAGGGAGTCGATATGTTGTATCACTTCCTTATACGTAGCCAGTTCGTGTTCCTCAATAAGATTGACATCTTCATGAGGTGAGATCAGAAACCCATACCTCCCAGGTTATTTTCTGACTCTCTCCGACTTACGCGGTTCTTGTGTATTTGAAGGTTGTGGTACAGTTTCATACTTGATGAACTATTTGTGTTCCATTAAGGAATCGGTGCCTGGAACAATATTACTCCGATTTTCATCGAGTTTTACTTTCCTCCCACTTACCACTGCATATAAGTATTCCACTTAGGAAAACCGCATGGCGAGCAACAATTACATTGTTCTCTAGTGAGATGTATAAGTACTATACTTTGGTTACCCTAGGATAACCTACAAATTAGGCACTTATCCGATTTGGGTTCTAGTTTGGTATCATCCAAGCATATGCCCAGCATTCCCAAATCTTCAGGAATGAGAAAACCCGGTTTCTTTCCCGTTCATATCTAATATAAAGTCTGTCTAACAGATTTTTCATGGAACCTTATTCAAAATAAGTATTGTACTGTTTAATGCGTATCCCTAAAAGGAAAATGGTATCTCAGAGCGACTCATGATTAACCTTACTATGTCCAACAAGGTTCGGTTTCTCCGTTCGGACACACCGCTCAATTGAGGTGTTCTAGGAGGAGTCCACTGTGAAAGAATACTATATTCTTTCAAATATTCAAGAAACTTATTGCTTAAGTATTTTCCATCATGGTCTAACCGTCACGGTATCATACTTTAGCCGATCTGTCTATCAACTTCATGTCGAAACTCTTTGAATTATCAAAAGTTTCTGATTCGTGTTTCAAAAGAAACACATAACCATAACGCGATGCCACATCCGTAAAGGTTACGAAGTGTTCATATCCACCTCTAACCTAGCTAGATATGGGCCAACTTACGTCACTATGAACGAGGGCTAACAGATCAGTGGCACTTGCACTTTTACCAAGTAAAAGGTGTTTTAGGCACTTTGCCTAATAAACTAAATTCGTAGACATCATTTGAATAGGATCAAATCCGTCATAGTATCCACTCTTCAAAAGTGTGGATATACGAGTCTTGTTTAATATGTCTCAGATAACAATGCCACAAATAAGTCTCATCTGATCAAATCAGTTTGAGCTATTTGTTTGTCATGTCATACGTTTGAGATTCATTTATATTAAAAATATAAATATTGTTATTCACATCTAATGTGTTTATCTCAATATAATCTTTATAAAATAAAACACTTTAGTGTTCTAGAATATAAAGGTATACCCGTAATGAGTTATACTCTGATATAGAGATAATGTTTCTAGTCAAACTAGTTACATTATAACAGTTTCCTAATTTAAGTAAATACCCGAAAGGTTGTTGCTAAACTTAGGACTCTACGATTAAAACAGCGACTCTCGTCCCATTTTTGATTCGCAGATAGATCTCAACTGAAGTCAGTCTCCTGCTAATCAGCAGATTCTGCACATCAGTAGATATTTATGTATCACACTTAGTATCAAAATTCCAATTTTGAAACTAATAGTGAACATGTTTATGACAAACATACTTGAAGTCGGAGCCTTTCCTTCTTCACTTCCTTCATGTCTGCCTTGTCCATATGGCACTCACGCTTCCAGTGACCCCGTTTGCCACAGTTTAGGCAGACATCTTGGGATATGTCATTTGTCTTCCTAGAAGACATGTGATGATTTTGCCTTTGCCCCTTTAGAAGCTCTGGCTCTGCCTCCTTGAGCATAGCTATCAACTCTCCAAGAGTTTACTCTTGGTTCATAATGAACCTGCCCCAGCTTTCGGGTAGAGACTATAAGATCAAATCTTTGGTAGTCTCGGCCACGTAGGTAATGCCCAGCTAACCTATCTGATCGATGTCAGCAATCATCTGCGACACCTAGTGCTCGACAGATGTACCCTCTGACGTACACGAGCGAAAGAGCTTCCTTTTGCAATTTGTACTTCTAAGATCTAATCTATGAAGATCTTTAATTTCATCATCATGGTACAAGGATCTAATCCTTAATTATGACGACGAAATTAAAGTGTCATTGCATTAAGCATAATGGATTGAACACTAAAGTTATCATCACATGAATCTTCCAAAGATCATGTTCTACTATTTGCTCAACTCTGGGCTTAGGCCCAAGAGATTGCTCTATCAAATAGAGTAACTTCTCAGTTCTCAGGACTATCTTGAGGTTTTATTCTCAATCTGAAAATTGGAGCCGTTTAAGGACATTTTCACCCAGGATTAAGTTTTAAACGCTAATCTTTCAGTTACCTTGATTGTTATAGTCCAACAATCCAATCAACGATTTCAGGTACTATTGAATATAATTATTACTATAGTCTAACTATATAATCAACTATAATTTTTATTAAATTCAAATATGTTAATTATATAATCCAATTATATAATCAACTATAAAATGAAGTAGTTTGAATACAATCCAACTGTTTAATTAAAACAACGATTAAATATTAGTCCAACTAATATATTTATTAATTAATGACGAAAAATGAAATGAGCGCGTATTGTGAAGTATCTATACGAAATTGCAAATTTAATACTTGCCTCCCACTATTTTTCGGCGAGCCTCTAACCCTCTGTTGAGTACTCGGGAAACCTTATTTCCTAGTGGGCTAGGATCCCGTTAAATAACACACAACCTTGACTTTGCCAACAAGCTGTATGATATTTAACTAGGTAGATCTCTAAGATCAATTGGATCTCATCCAATTCCTAGATCCAGTAGGTGGACATCCAATCCGAAACATATATCTAATATATGCCAATATATCCAATATATTGCCTAACCTTTTTCATCTGAATCAATTAAGCCTTGGCTTTGGCACAACAAACTTAATGATTCCAGTTAAGCGGGACCCATTGACCTTGGAAAGCTTCGAAATCGATGTCGATGGACAAGAAGTGATCTTAACTTTGGCCAAAAAATCACAACTTGGACAAGACATGCGATATAGAACAAAGCCTTCATGATTCAAACACATCCGGGATGGACAAAGGTCTTGACTTTGGCCAACAAACCAGTGCCAATCTTGGATCTTAAGAATGAATCATTCAATGGAAGGAAAAACGCTTAATATTTGTTGAGGGTTTTTCGCGTAATTGGCAACCAATTAATTATCTTTAATTAGGTCTCATCATACACCCTTAAACATGCATTCTAAAAGCATAATAAGGAGTGATAAATAAATTAATAATGATATGCGAATGGATATTTAAAACCTTTTGTTCCTAGAACAAATCTCTCCATTTCCTCTCTCCCGCTAGCACAAATCTTACTTCTACCCAATTACATAACACTTCTAAAGAAACCTCATTTACATTGAGGGGAATAGGTGAGAAGAGAACTACAAAGAATAAGAGGTAATAGGCTGGACACGCAGGTCCAATTTAATAAATTCTAAATTTATTACAACAATTTCTAAAATTGCCATCACCCATCTAATATCCATCTAATATACATATTCATACATCACATCCATGTATTCACACAAAGCATGTTATCAATCAATCTAATCCAATTAATTAATCTGAAATTAATGACCATCCAATGTTCAAACAACGATTTAATTTGTGTGAGTCAAACTCATTTTAAGAATAAGTACTCAAAGTACGAATTCTTGAATTATATCAAACTACAATATTAAATCCAATTTAATTTGTATTTAATACTAATTCTTTATTTAATTCCAAATTAGATAATTACACTTTATTAATGAGCCTTTGCGACTTAGATTCTAAATCTAATCTTTATGGGTCTCAAAGCCCAATTAACATCCAATGTCAATTTAATTAAAGTCCAATAGGCTTTCAATTGATTTATAAGGCATGGACTTTGGTAACCAAAGCCCAATAAGGAATCACCCTTTTGCCAAAAATCAATTTAGGACCATTAGGCCCAATTAAAATATTAAAGGCTCATTTAATTATATTTGGACTTTATGGAAATGGTTTTAGGCCTAATTGAATCCAACCAATTAACCTAAACCAAACTTGGCCCAACCAAGCCCATTAAGCCCAATTCCAAATTTAGCCCAACTAATTAAATTCTAAAATTCCAAATTTCACAATTTAATTAACTAAAGTGCTTTAGCCGTAATTAATTAGTCAAATTAACATTTCTAAAATACCAATTACACTAATTAATCATGCTAATCATCATCAACACATGTCCAACATTATTGAATCAAAAAATCAATTCATTTCCATGCTTAGATGTCACGGCAATTTGGGGTTTTCTAAAATCGATTTCGATTTCAATCCAATTAAATCCTAAATCAATTTATCCCAAGTCTTTCAACTCATCATCCATGATCAAAAAAAAAAAACAAATTACCATGATATTTAGGGCATCACAACTTTTGGCCAAGCCTCAATTTGGGGAAAAATTAATCCAATTCAATTTTCATCAAATTGATCATGCATAACTCTAAGTTATAATCATTCAAGCATATTCAAACAATCAATTTCATCAAATCATGCTCAAATCAATTTTACCCAAATTTTACCCTCAATCAATTTCATCAAATCATGCTCAAATCAATTTTACCCAAATTTTACCCTAAATCAATTTCATGTTTAATCAAGGCTCTTGATACCATTGTTTGGTTTCTAGGTTATCTTAAGATCAAATTAAGCTATGAAAACATGTGAATACATCAAAGTAAAGTTGTGGAATACTCACTTTGATCGGCTTTTCCGATGCGTAGAACACAAAAATTTGCTCATGGAAGAATCGGCCAAGACTCATTTGTGCTCCTTGTGATTCGGTCATGCTCCTCCATGGATGTCATCCAAGCTCCAAGCTTTGATTGTGGATTCCATGCTCAAGAGTTGGTTTCCCTATCACCTTTGTAAGACCCATTGGATGTGCTAGCACCTTGGAAAATTTGCCACAAATCTTCATATTTGCTTCTTGTTTTTCTCGGCCAAGCCAAGAACATTTGAGAGGAAAAATGGCCCTTGGCCGAATGGGAGAGGAGAATGAGAGAAGAAGATGAGTTGTATGTGTGTTGTATATCTAATACACAAATGAAAGTCAAATACCAAAATACAAAAAAATGGTAAATGTCTTTCAAGCCATCACTTTAGTGTGTTCCACACTCAACCATCAACCAACAACTTCCATCACATTAAAGTGATAAAGTTGACTAGTGATGTGACGCGTGATGTGACTTGTGGGCCCCACTCGATTGAAAAGCGAGTGGGCCCGCAAACACTCCCGGGCTCGGGTTCGCTAATTCCGAATTAACGAATTTTTCGTTGCGACGTAATTAAATCAAATTTAATTAAATAATTATGCCTAGCAAAATTACTATTCACGTCGCTAACGAATTAATTCTAAATTAACTCGTTCGCCCGAATTAAAATCCAATTTTAGTTCCACGTCGAAATCTAATTTCGTATAATATATCGAATATATTATTTTATCGATTAATTCCAAATTAATCGTTCTCTCTCTTTAATAATATTTTATCCCAGATAAAATCTCTCTATAATTAATCCTAGATTAATTTTCTCTCTCTTATAATTAATCCTAGATTAATTATGTCTGAGTCATACGTCATCGGTGAATCTTCGGGAAGCGACCCATGAGATCCCCGGATATGTTGGCAGTAAATCCGGTCATCGGACTATCCGAACACGTACGTACCTAGTACTACGTTTTTACCGATTTACAAGACATGGTTGGCTTCTAGCAAAGCACCGTGCCTACCCGATTCTCCAGAAATATTCTTAAAGGAATATGTAATCTGTATTAGGCGTAGTATACGTAGTATAGCATATTGTGATCCAGTATCGGATGTCACGTGCTAAGCCTGGGGCTGGAATTGTGTCTGCCCCGTACGAAGCACATATCGGATCTCTGGTAACTAGTCTCTATAATCGGATAATCATGACCTAGTCATATTATCCCGATGACTGCTGTACATAAGAGTACTAATTTCGTATCCTACGTGACCATCATCTCCATTATGACTCGAGTGATACTTTCATCTCGACATCACACCCAATACACTACGATTCTCAATATACCCAGAAGAGGCGTACACAGAACCTGTTAAAGCCCTGGATGACCAAAACCAAAGTATATAGATTGTCGCAAGTATTAGCGGTGCAAGTCTCAGGTTAGGACCAAATACATCTACCCTGATTCAGACTTCCATAGACACATAGTCATACTACCAATGGAATTCTGAGGGGTCTATCCAGAGCGAAGCTGTTTACGTATCATCTGTAAACACAACCTCCTATTACACTTGCATAAGTATCCAATACTTAAATATATGATAACTATGTTGTTATGCTCCCACAATGCGCACAAGTGCAATACTAGTTATTCTGTATTATCGATGTCCAATCTCTATAATACTCCGACTAGGGATGTTTTAATGATTAAACCTTCATGGATTGATATTGTCTCATATCTTATCAATCCGGAACTAATCATATGGACTTTTATCATTTATATATCCCGGTAATCTAATTACAAATGATAAAAGAGCAATTTCCTTTGTCACATAGTTAATTTGAACAACAACACCATGTTATGTACAAATAGTGATGCTATGGGTCATAATTGTCCAACATTACACGCATATGACATGCCATAGTATTGCTTCTTGAGTTCCGATGACAATGAACTTAAGATGTATGATTTAACTTTTAAAGGATCATCCTTCCAAGCTCGGAAAACTTGTAGTTCCTCTGGTGTTGCGTCCTCAGACACTGCAAGGAGCAGCGGACCCTTGAGTACATATCTCAACTTTTCAGATTCAAGGACAATCATTAAATCCAAATCCCAATCAGCAAAGTTCTCAGCGCCTTTTAGTTTGTTTGTATCCAGCATAAGCGCAAACGGATTAGTCAATTGTGCCTCCATCGTAAATCTATCATATAGATTACGAAAAAACGGTTAGCAGATATAAACAGTTTCAAATAATATCAAAAGTATTAACTAGATCATTGATTTTTAATCTAAAAATACCTCTCCCACTAAATCATGCAATACTGTAATCCCCAGACAGAATACAAAGATTTAATAATTAAATTAATACAAATAGTGAAAGGTGGATCCCATGAATATATTTCAGCTCACAACTTTGGCACGTTCTCGCTTACGTATATTCATCATGTAGATAACTCATTGTCAATCACTCAATAGTGACTTATGGGTTTCCGGTCCTGGTCGTTTCTCGTTGTGACAGCTTTGGTACGTTCACAAGGAGGTGTACCAAGGTTAAACTCGTCAATGATAAACTGAAGCTACTTGGATAACCCTGACAACTTTGGCACGTTCAGGATTCCGCTTTCATTTGAATTTATCTAGTATCAAATATACATCCGGTATAAATAAATTTCTATCGACTACACCTTCACAGCTTTGGCACGTTCTCGAATGTAGTCATATAAAAGATATCCTTAAACCGTATTGACAAGACGGACCATGTAACATGCATCAAATACATAATTAACATAAAACCTTATTAATTAGGGATTTTCCGCAAAAGATGCTTTTACTTTATTTAATCAAATTAAATAAACCCATGCATGCATAAAGTAAAGATTAAATTAAACATTGAATTTAAAGGCATAATCATATCGGATGTCCAGAATCAGACTCGCTCTGATACCATTTTGTATGGGTTTTAATACGAAAATCTAGTAACGCTACGGAACGCGGAAAATCAAAATTTTCTGATTTCAATATTTTTTATTGGATCAATTAAATAAACTTATTTATTTAATTACCCAATATTTAAAAACTGAAATTTTACACAAGAAAACAAATTTCTTTGTAATTGCCGAATTGACCCAATAGTTTGCAAATTGATCATTTTAGTCCTTAAATTATCTAATACAATTTTGGATGATTCTAAATCAATTCTAAAATGATTTCCAACATCTCCAACACATCAAAAACAAATTGCAACAAAATCTCCAAAAAATTTCAAAATGCCGAACAGCCCTTCAATTTTTCAGTTTTGACAATTTGGTCCATTTTTGTTCAAAACATCTCAAGATCAAATCCAATCAACCCAAAATTAATATGCATCATACACACACCATAATACATCACATATATGAAAAGCCCCAAATTTGGAAAGGGTTAAGAACCTTAATTTTACAATTTCTTCAAATTGACAAAATACACCAAATCAATTAAATCCAACACTTTAATTCAAACCTTACCACACCAAACAAGTCTCACCATCATGAAACAACTGAAGAAAAATTCTAAGTCATCAATGAGTGGTTTATCAACTCTAAAATGGCAACTTGATTATCAAATAATCAAAAGAGAGCTTAAGAACTCATTTCAAGCTCACTTGGATACCATATATGCTTTCATCTTTCAAACAAGTTCAAAACAATTTAAAACACCTACTAAAAGTGTAGAGACAACATCCTAGAAACACATGTTGAAGCTAAGCATGATAGAAATAATTTCTTAGATGAAAAGTTTAAAGAAAACTTACAAAATCAATTATTTCCAAGCTTTTCTTTTTGGTTCTTCAACTTTGTTCTCAACTCTTTTGTGTTTGTTTTTGGTAACTTGTTATCCTAATCTTATGAAAAATGAAACAAAACAATATATACTCACCCAATTTCCCATTGGCCGAATTTGAGCATATATAAAATATCTAGATACTATTTTTTGTTTCATTAAAGTTAACTTTATCAACTTGTGTAAATGATCAATATAACATTTAATGAAATTCAACAAGTCAAATAAAGCAACTTAAGGCATCTCCAAAATATCAAAACTTAAGATATTTATATTTTTAATTACTTTAATTATTTAACAATTAAATAATTAAATAATTATTTAAATACAAATATTTTAAATATATGTATTATATTTAATTTAAATATCCAAATACATATACAATTATGATATATGTCAAATATGACAATTTGACATTTAATTAATGTGTATTAAATAAAATCTATCATTAAATATAAATACACATTAATAAGGAAATGACCATTAGGCCCATTTGCATGTATTTTTCGTTTAACCTTTAAACGACTTATAAATAATCAGTATTATTCATAAAAGTTGCCCTAATGTTCTACGAGTATATTTCACAAGTGAGACTCTCTAAATTCAGACATATCTGTCACGAAATCCAAATCCATAATTTACCCACCCGTAAATTATGACGACCACGGATAAACTTGTTGAATCATACAGGTCGAGGTCATGGCATATGTTTAATTCATCTGTCACAGGTATTCGGATATATCTCAGAGATATTGATGTAAACGTCAAATCTCTATAGGGAAAATCTCATCGACGTCTCTATTAGCAATCTCTAAAAGAACACTTAGAACTCATTTCTAAAATCTACCACGGGCCCATGGTTTTTATCTGATTGCTAATCATATATGGACTACCTATGCTCTGTACACAGAATTGACGGATCTTATCTCAACACACACAGGACACCCTAAGGATCTATCCACACCCAACGAATAGGCGGAGGTCTGATCTGAATAGATCGGTGACGTGACTACCATCTAAGTGTGGAAGATGTCTCATGTGCCCACAGTGGTTTCTCAATTCAAAGAATCACAAATGATACTCAACCCGAGAAGATTATTATTGACGTTGGTGTATTATCCATTAAGAATCTTCGGTGAGTCATTCAGTGTTTATCTGCTATAAACACATACACGTCTATACGAGTCTCCAAGACTCATGGTTCATTGAGAACCCATTGGAATCATATATTTCGGAATACGACATGTACCGGTCTCAACGGGTTTACTTTACTGACCAATTAGTGTAAAACTTGACCAGAAACTGTCTAAAAATGACAATGTCATGATACAACTCAATGTCAGTTGCGACGCTTTTGCAACTGCATCATGACTAATCATTCTAAGTTCAATTACGTCTTTACCATATCAAGAGATAATTATATTATAGAAACTGCTTATTTTATACATAATAAAATGCTTACAAGAGTATTTACAAGGAAATACAATAGAGAATTGGTGCTTTGAGCACCAACCCCAACAGTATCTAGAGAGGATCCGCCAGTTCTGTGTATAGGATTTAGGTGTCCACTTCATGAGATTACGATTTATCAAAACCATGGCCATGGTGCATTCGGAAATGAGTTCTGAGTGTTATTAAGAAATCGCGAATCTATACGTCGACGGGATTATACCTTATGAGATTTGACGATTATATATATGTCTCTAGTATTTATCTGTATACCAATGATGGAAGGATTATACGTATGTGAAGATCTCAATTTCTATGGTTCAACGAAAATCTTTGTGGTTGTCATAATTTATGAGTGGGTAAATTATGGACATGGGATTGGATTCTGTGACGGATATACCTGAACTTAGAGAGTCTCACATAATCAAAAATACTCGTAGAGCACTAGGGCGACTTAAAATGAATAATATTGATTAGTCGGAAATCGTTTAAGGGTTAAACGAAAATTACACATGCGGGGACATTCAGTAATTTCCTAAATTAATGTGTATATGTATTAATTAGGTACATAATTTGATTAGATATGCATTAATTAATTACCAAATGAATTTGAAACATATGTTAACCATGGATGTATTTTATCATTTAGTGTAAATGTAGAAATACATAATATATTTTAAATAAATGAATTAATTGATTAATTCTTTAAATAAATATATTTTAAATATATAAGTATATTTCATTTATGGAAATAACATGTGTTATACATTAAATGATGACATGTGGCGTTTTTGAATTTAAAATAAAAAAATATTTTTCTCTCTCCCTTGGAGGCCAATTTCAGCCAAGACCAAATAAAAGAGGGTGGTGTTCATTTTCTTCCCTAATTCAACAACAACCACTAAAAAGAAAACCCTAAGAAAATGAGAAAATTTTATGAGATCAAAAACTCAATTTTAAGTTTAAAGATTTGGAAATTCAAGGTAAGTTTATTAATCTCTTAAGTAGGAAATTATTTCTTTTGCTTTAATTGAATACATGTGATGTAGTTTTGATTTTCTCCTCTTGAATTTGAGTTTTTCTTGTTGGATGCTTGTTGGGAAGTTTATATGCATGTGTGATGAAACTTTGAGCTTAATATTGTTATTAGATTTCAATTTTTTCTAGGAAATTTAAGTTATCATTCTAGAGTTTCTATACCACTTTATGGAATCTTAGAATTGTTCTTGAGTGTTTTTGGATGTGTTGAGAGTTTAAGAATGTTGGAAAGACTGTTCTTATCCTAGATTGAAAGTCAATTTGGTGAAATTTGATTAATTTGATTAATTGGAATTTCTAGGATTTTGGCCTAATGCTAAATTGGGGCTTTTCATTCTATGGATGCAATTGAGTGTATTAGAAGTATATTAATCATTTTGGTAATGTTTTGGAAATACTTAATTGTATAATCGATACTTTTGGATTAAAATGAGTAAATTACAAAAAGTTTATATTTTTTGGTATTTTCGGCTCAAGGGTATTTTGGACATTTCCAAATTTAATTTGGATTCAATATTAAAATAAATAGTTTATTTTAATAGTCAAAAGAAAATTTTTGAAATTCGAAAAATCCTAGTTTTCATCTTTCATGCGCTACCCGGCAAAACCGCAAATACGCCAACAGTAATACATCTTCGTTTGCTCTGAGAGTTGGATGACGGATTTTGTTACGAAGTTTTCAGATGCGTGTAGGCTTTAAATAATTGTTTACTTACTATGATTTGCTGAAGTTGGGTTAATGGTTATTTGACTGACAGTGTTTTGGCAACACTGGTGAATAACAAAGTCATGTCTAATCCTTTTTTAGGGTTGGAGAATGAAACGATCGTGGACATAGCCGATTCTGTGAGGGAATACTATACTTTCTGGTCTTTTACAACCTTTTAGTGTAAGCTGGTATGTAATGACATGATTTACTAAATGGCAACAATTCATGATATTTTCTAAATATCATACCTTCATTTTTTGTTTTTCCTCTATAGTTTAATGTTTCTAATTATTTAACTATTATAAATTCTCTAAATATAGAGTATGGATGCAAGGAGGGTTATGTCCATTGGGTAGTGCCCTATGGGAGAGGCACTAACATGTAGGGACATGTCCTCTAATTGAAAGAACACACCTATAGGCTCCAAAGGGTTTAAAGAAGGGGTATAACCCTTAGGAGGGTTACACCCCAAACCAAATGGTGCCCTCAAAGGAATATTTCCATGTCTATTTAAAGGGGCCTTCATGTTCATTCAAGACATCCAGAAAATAATAAGTCTTGAGTCACCACATTGTTGTTTTAGAGTCAAGAGAGAGATTCCACCATTGTCCCAGTTCAGGATCTTGTAGAAGGGCATCCAAGGAATCCTGGGAGAACGTTAGCCACATTGCATCCATAGAGCACTGAGACGGAGGCTAATAAGTTCTTAAGGATAGAGACATCTCAACTTGGATTCATATTTTTAATCATCATCTACAATTTTCCAGGTTTTTCTTATTCTCTAAGGTTTATGGTTTATGTCTTATATTGGTATGTTATTGTAGATTTGAATTCATTGTTGTGTTCTGATTAGATTTGATTGATGCATGTTAGTTTTCGTTTAATGACACCATATCCACAATAATCTTAAGAACTTACTTCTTTTAGTGTTGTTAGATGAGAATTTACATGTGTTAAAGTCAATTTTCTGGAGATATGTGTTATGTGCATGAAAAATACGCAAAGGTGTTTGAATGCCCGATGAACACGTAGGCAAAATTTTGGGTTTTTCATAAGAACGTTTGAATGCGTATTCAAAAGCAACTCGAATGTAAGCCTTCTGCCTAAGAACGTTCGAACGCGTCTTCAAACGCTTTACGAACGTAAACCCTCTAGAATATTTCGTTCGAACGTTTTTTTGAATGCTGCACGAACTTAAACTCTCTGGAACATTTCGTTCGAACGTGTTCTCGAACGCTACACGATGTGAACTCTCTGGAACACTTCATTCTCACGCGTTTACGAACGCTACACGAACGTGAACTCACTGGACAGTTTTGTTTGAATGAAGAAACGAATGTGACACTAACGAAATAATCATGGAATTACTTCTAAATTGAAATAGACTTAGATTAACTTATATTATCATAATATTAACTTAGTAAAATCATATTGTATTACAGTAAACTTGGTAGTATATATTTAAATTATTATTAGGGTGTTCAATTATCACAAGCATACACATAGTGATAAAGTTGAAATTTATTTGTGTGTTGCATACTTGGTTGAGAATTAAAAGTGTAATTCTACACATGAAATTTCATCCAAGCTTGATTGAATTATACACATATACACATACATATCAGTAAATATTAAATATTGTGTTGTGAAATTAAAAGTGTAATACTAAGTTTGAATGCCTAAGAGATTCTATTGAGAAATTGTTTAAAGGATATTCTGTCAAAAATGCGATAAAAGACTAAGTGGTCAGGGATTTAAGTGGTTACTCTAGACCCCCCTCGTCCTCTGGGAATATTCCTTTATTTACTTATCATTAGAAACCTTAGTTATAAATTCAAGGACTTGTGTTATTTGGTACTAATGTCCAATATAACAACGAGTGGATACTTAGTATATCACTTGAACAAGATCATTCGTTGATCGTTGTACAATTTGTCTTTTGTAGACTTATTGATCGCTGTTGGTTTTCCAGTTATACATGGCTAGCGGAAATATCACAGTACCGGTCGCTCATGGAGAAAAACCGGAAAGATTTGGAGGAGCAAAATTTAGACAATGTCAGAGCAAAATGTTGTTCTACTTGACAACTCTGCAGTTGGCTAAGTACCTCAAAGATCCTCCGGGTCATGTGGTGGGAGAAACGGAAATAGCCAAGCAACTGCGAGAAGAGACATGTTCGTCAGATGACTTCTTTTACAAGAACTACCTCTTGGGAGGACTTGACAATACCTTGTACAATGTGTACCAAAGCATGATTTCTATGAAGATTCTCTGGGAATCTCTAGAAAAGAAATACAAAACTGAGGATGTCGGGCAAAAGAAATTTATCGTGGGTAGGTTCCTGGACTATAAAATGGTAGATTTAAGAACCGTTATGTCTCAGTTTGGTGAACTATAATTGATCATTCATGAAATATTGGATGATGGAATGAAACTCTGTGAGACGTTTCAAGTTTCCATAATCATTGAAAAATTACCTCCATCATGGAAGAACTTCAGGAGCTATCTGAAACACAAAAAGAAGCAGATGAGCCTTGAAGACCTTAGACTTCGATTGAGGATCGAAGAGGACAACAGGAAGTCCGAGAAGGTCAGCTACAAAACTATGGAGTCTAAGGCCAACATCGTCGAGGGTGTAAAAGGTAGAAAAATGAGAAAGAATAGTGGAGCTGATTCTTCCCAAGCTAACAAGAAGTTCAAAAGGAAGTGCTACAATTGTGGAAAAAGCGGTCATATGGTAAAGGACTACAGAAACAAGAAGTCTTAGGACAAAGGCAAAAAAAAATGAGGCCCATGTCATTGAAGATGAGCAGCTGACTGATGAGATCTCAAATATGAACCTCAGTGGTAACTGAAGCCAACTTGGTTGGGAATCCAAGAGAATAGTGGGTAGACATTGGGGCTACTCGTCATATCTGTGCTGATAGCAAGATGTTTTCCTCGTATCAGAAAGTCGATGGTGGCGATCATCTGATAATGGGAAACTCGTCTACCTCTAGAGTGGTTGGACAAGGCACAGTGGTTCTGAAGATGACATCCGAAAAGGAGCTTACATTGAAGAATGTTTTGTATGTTGATGATATTCGGAAGAACTTGGTCTCGGGCTCTCTCCTTAGCAAGAATGGCTTTAAATTTGTATTTCTTTCTGACAAGTTTGTCTTGACCAAAAATGATGTTTATGTGGGAAAATGATACCTCATTGAGGGCCTTTTCAAGTTCAATGTAATGACTGTCAATCGACAGAGTGCTAATAATAAAGCTACAACTTTTGCTTATATTATTGAGTCACAAAATGTATGGCAATGGAGGTTAGGTCATGGTAATTATGATACAATGCGTAAATTAATTAACATGGACCTTATACCTAAATTTTCAATTGATAACCAACATAATTGTGAGGCATGTGTTGAAGCAAAAATGCATAGAACATCAATTCATTCTATATAATGAAGTTCTGAACCCTTGGAACTTGTACACTCTGACGTTTGTGATCTGAATATTGTACAAACAAGAGGCGGTAAAAAGTACTTTGTCACTTTTATCGATGATAGCACAAGATTCTGTTATGTGTATTTGCTGAGGAGCAAAGATGAAGCTATTGAGAGCTTTATACACTATAAAAACGAAGTTGAAAATCAACTTGGCAAGAAAATCAAAAGAATCATGAGTGATAGAGATAGTGAATATGTGTCACCATTTGGTGAATATTGTTCCAATCATGGAATTATTCATGAAACCACTGCTTCTTATTCGCCTCAACAAAACGAGATTGTTGAGCGTAAAAACCGAAAGTTGAAGGAAATGATGAACGCCATGTTGACAAGCTCTGGTTTACCCCCAGAATTTGTGGGGAGAAGCCTTGCTTTTCGCGAACTATGTTCTGAACAAGCTATCTCATAGAAGATTGGACAATACACCATATGAATTATGGAAATGTCACGTAACTTCCTACAAATATCTAAAAGTATGGGGGTGTCTTGCAAAAGTAATGGTTCCTAAACCTAAGAATGTTAGAATATGACCCAATATTATTGATTGTATATTCATTGGATATGCTCGCAACAGTATTTCATATCGATTCTTGGTACATAAGTCTGAGATTCCTGACATCAATTCGAATATGATAATTGAGTCAAGGAATGCGATATTTTTTGAAGAGAGATTTCCTTGTAAGGAAAGACAAAGAATAAAGTCTCTCAAAAGAACTAGTGATACTGTCAAAGACAGTGACCAGGTTGACCAAGAGTCAGATCAGCATAAAAATGTTGAGACAATTGAACCTAGACATAGCAAAAGAGCTAGAACGTCTAAGTCATTTGGTCCCAATTTTCTGACATACTTGCAGAAAATGAGCCTCAAAGCTATAAAGAAGTGATGTCTTCGTCAGAGGCACCTTTGTGGAAAGAGGCTATCAATAGTGAGATTGATTTAATCCTACAAAACCATACTTGGGAGTTGGTTGATCTTCCTCCAGGTTGTAAGCCATTGGGCTACAAATGGATATTCAAACAAAAGATGAAATCAGATAGATCAATAGATAAGTACAAGGAGGCTTGTCATAAAAGGTTATAGACAAAAACAAGGCCTTGATTACTTTGAAACATATTCACCAGTGACTCGCATCACGTCAATAAGAATGCTCATAGCCATAGAAGCTATATTTGGTCTTGAAATACATCAAATTGATGTAAAGACGACATTCTTAAATGGCGAACTGGATGAAGAGATTTACATTGAACAACCAGAAGGTTTCAATGTTCCTGGACAAGAACAAAAGGTATGTAAACTTGTAAAATCCTTGTACGGATTAAAACAAGCACCTAAACAATGGCATGAAAAATTTGACAAAGAGAAAGAGATGTTGTCAAGTGAATTCAAAATCAATGAGTGTGATAAGTGTGTGTACACCAAATCAACTCAAAAATGGAATGTCATTGTGTGTCTCTACGTAGACGATATGCTGATAATTGGTAGTAATCATGAGATGATTCAGTCTACCAAGAAAGTGTTGACCAGCAAATTTGATATGAAAGATTTAGGTGTGGCTGATGTAATCTTAGAAATTAAGATTTCCAGAATATTAGAAGGGTATATATTATATTAGACTCACTATGTTTAGAAGATACTTGAGAAATATAATAAAAGGGATCTAAATATGACTAGAACTTTTGTAACCCTAACTCTTCATTTATCAAAGAATACTGGCTCAAGCGTATCGCAATTAGAATATTCGAGAATCATCGGAAGTCTTATGTATCTCACAAATTACACACGGCCTGATATCACTCAAGCTGTAAATAGACTTAGCAGATATACGAGTAATCCATGACATAACCACTGGAAAGTCATAGTAAGAGTTTTAAGGTATCTGAGAGAAACTTCAAAATATGCTATGCATTATATAAGATATCCTGTTGTTCTAGAGGGATACAGCGATGCTAACTGGATATCTGATACAGTGGATTCCAAATCTACGAGTGGATTTATTTTCACACTTGGTGGTGCAGCCGTGTCATGCAAATCCTCGAGGCAAACATGTATTGCCCGGTCTACTATGTAATCTGAGTTCATAATATTAGACAAAACAGCGGAAGAAGCGGAATGGCTTCGAAATTTCCAGGAGGATATTCCTAATTGGCCCAAACCGGTGCCAGCGATAAGTATACATTGTGATAGTCAATCGGCTATTGGGAGAGCCCAAAATACAATGTATAATGGTAAGTCTCGACACATACGTCGCAAACATAATAACATACGACAACTGCTCTCAAGTGGCATAATATCGATCGATTATGTGAAATCAAAGGAAAACCTAGCGGATCCACTTACTAAAGGTTTACCTAGAGAGCAAGTTGAGAAGTCATCGAGGGGAATGGGCTTGAAGCCTATAAATTAAGAATTGTCACTGTGGAAACCCAATCTAGCTGACTGGAGATCCCAATATCTAGGTTCAAAAGGGACAACTGAAGCTTTGTACAATTCAAAACAAGCATTGTAGAGTTTTGTACTCTTTCTCATTCCGATAATGACGCAAAGTGCTGTCTGTCAAGGCTAGGATAAGCTAAGGCTTTTAATGATCACTATATTAGGAGAAGAGTCCTAATGGGGGTACCTATTTATAGTAGATCACCTATTTCAAGTAAAAAGTGAGACTGCTTCCATGGGATTTTACAGACTGACTTCCCTAAAGTGCTTGATGAATCCAGGACCAATGTTCATGGCCGAAATGAACACAACCATAGAACAGGAAATGGTCGAAGTAAAGTTGTGTGGTGGCAATTGTCTTGGTTTACACCAACGGCGGAACAGTTTAAGACTATGGGTCACTGGTTTGCCAAGTAAATCCGATTGTCATTCATTAGGAAAGGTTCAATGCGAAAGCTACCTATTTCGATGCAGCTTTAGTTCACGGAAACTCTCTCAAATGTCTGCATTAATATTTTGATAATTGTGGGGGATTGTTGTAAATTCTCTAAATATAGAGTATGGATGCAATGAGGGTTATGTCCCTTGGGTAGTGCTCTATGGGGGAGGCACTAACATGTAGGGACATGTCCTCTAATTGAAAGAACACACCTATAGGCTCTAAAGGGTTTTAAGGAAGGGTATAACCCTTAGAAGGATTACACCCTAAACCAAATGGTGCCCTCAAAGACACCCTTCCATGTCTATTTAAAGGGGTTTTCATGTTCATTCAAGACATCCAGAAAATAATAAGTCTTGAGTCACTACATTGTTGTTTTGGAGCCAAAGAGAGAGATTTTATCATTGTCTCGGTTCAGGATCTTGTAAAATGAGTGCCTCTTCAACAAAAAACATCCAAGGAATCCTGGGAGAACATTAGCCACATTGCATCCATTGAGCACCGAGACGGAGGCTAATAAGTTCTTAAAGACAGAGACATCTCAACTTGGATTCATTTTTTAATCATCATCTATAATTTTCCAAGTTCTTCTTATTCACTAAGGTTTAGGATTTATGTCTTATATTGGTATGTTATTGTAGATTTGAATTCGTTATTGTGTTCTGATTTGATTTGATTGATGCATGTTAGTTTTCGTTTAATGACACCATATCCACAACATTAACATTTTACAGTCAGGCAATCAGCACTTGGATCTGAATTTCCATGCAATTAATTACTATGCTGAAGTATACTTAAATGGTCACGAAATGGTCCTCCCAAAAGGAATGTTTCGAAGACATTCCCTTGATGTTACTGATATTCTTCACCCTGATGGTCAAAACTTGCTGGCTGTTCTTGTACATCCTCCGGATCATCCTGCGACAATTCCTCCCCGGGGGGGGCAAGGTGGTGATCATGAGGTATATTTCTGAAAAATATCATTAATACGTGTGAAATTCTCACAACTCAGCTGATATTTTGATGTTTTCTGTTTCTGGTCTTTAACAGGTGGCTTGCAATTTATTTTCAATATCTTCTTTAATCACATACTTTCAAATTCATTTATTCACTTGCTGCTATGGTAGCAGACCTACATTCACTTTGAAGCAATATAAGTATGGATGCTAATGGAATTCACCTTTGAATTATCTCAGTGATCGGAACACTGGCATATGGGATGAAGTGTCAATTTCTGTCACTGGGGTGAGTTTTTTTTTTTTTTAAATAAAATAACTTAGTTCCCTTAAATCTTCATTATTGCAACAAAATTCATTTTGCATCTTTTACTTCTATATGAGGAGGATTCATCTTTTTTGCATGTAACCCATTTTTTTGCAGATGAAAAGTTGTCAGTCTCATCTAAATATAATGACTTACTTTCTTGGTTACATATTCTGATCCATGGGATTTAACTGAAATTAATTGACGAAACAAATGTTTGTGAAGAAAGTTATATTAAATATTTGTCAGGCCTCAATATTGTTTGTCTAATGATATTCAATTTTGTTCAATGCTGCTGCTGCCTGTAAAAATAATTGATCCCCACTTGGTTTCATCGTTTTTTTACAATTATAAGAGGGTCTATCTTCATGCCACAACTGTTGGTTTTTAATGAATTTAAAAAAAAAAAAAATGGCTTTAATGTTTTGAGGAGTTACAAAAATTATTATGGAGAAGTTTGAAAAAAAATCAAATTATTATGATTTTTTGTTACAAAAATCGACCATTTTTGTTAATGTATTAAGGGAATTACAAATTTGATACTTAAGCTGTAACAGTGGGTGTAATTATCAACGTTTTATAATTTTTTGAATATTAAAATCAGTTTTTGTTTTAACTTTATTATCAACGTCTATGAAATTAAAAAAAAAAAAAAAAAAAAAAAAAAAAACAGAACGTTGAACTTTATTGAAAAGTTTAAATTTGTTAACGTTTATTTAAATTCTAATAACGTTTGAAATAATTTCCTATAAAGGTATTCACGGGTCGGGTCGGTTTTTTTGAAATTTTTGAGACCCAATCGGGTCGGATCTCGCAGGTCGCAAAATCCGAACCCGAAATTTGAAAGGTGAAACCCAACCGGGACGGGTCGGGTCGTGTAAAAAAAACTTTTTTTTAAGAATTATTTATTTTGAAATATAAATATTATTTATTTTATGTCTCGAAAATTATCATATATATAAAGTTTCAAGACAACAAAAGTAATAAATAAATGAAATATTAATAAAAATTAATAAATTTTTTAGAAAAATAATGAAAATATTATAATTTCGGGTTGGGTCGGGTTTTAATGTCAAATTCGTGACCAATCTGAAAATTTTGGGCCTCATTATTTTTATTTAAAACCCTCGCGGGTCGAATCATGGGTTGATCCATCCCTATGAACACCGTTGATTGCCTATATAAAGGCATGCTTTTCATTTTAAAAAGACAGAGAAGAAAAAAAGCATTCATTTTAAAAAGACGGAGGAAAAAAAAAACAATTTCATTTTGAAAAGACCGAGAAGAAAAAAAAGCAATTTGAGAGAAAAGATAGAGAAGAAAAAAATAACTTGAGAGAAACACAAAAGAAAAAGGGTGAAATACCTATATATTTGTCATCTTGTGTTTTTAAGATTCCGAGCAAATATTCTTGGGGTGTGAGTATACCAATCGTGCTTGTGTTAACCGATTGAGACAGAGATTTTCTGGGCTTGTTTTATCATGAGGACGTCAGTGCCGAATTACTGGAAGCACATATTATGGACAGAGCCGCGAAACGTCTTAAAGAGAGCGACCTAGTGCGCGACTCAGCCCAATTTCGATTTTGGTTTTTCGTGGTGAACTGTAATATTGTTCTTGACTTTCCACATTGTTCCAACAGTTTTAAGATGTATATATATATCCGATATGTCTACTTCTGCTACTGTTATCATAAATGTCATAACTATTTATGTTGTTATTGTTGATTTGAATAAACTCTTTCGGTTTTAAGGCTTTCACTTTAAATGTTTGAGATAAAAAATAATGTTCTTTCTCACTATTAAAAAGTTAGCAAATTTTTGTATGTCTGAAAAACCCGAACTTCATGATGACCCCACCATAATCCAAATTAGGGAGCATGAAAAATGTGAGGAAAATGACTTTATATGCAAAAATTATATACTTAATGGCATGTCTAATGAATTATATGATATTTATAGTTCTAGAAAAACTGATAAAGATGTATGAGATGCTCTTCAGAACAAATATGATACTGAATAAGGTGGGTCTAAAATTATATTATTAGCTGTTACCTTAGGTACCAAATGGTAGATGATAAATCTGTAGAAACTCAATCACATGAACTATAAAAAAAATATCCCATGAGATTATATATGATGGTATGTCTCTAGATGAGCAATTCCAAGTAACTGCCATTATTGATAAACTTCCACCATCCTGGAAAGACTTTAAAGGTACACTTAGGCACAAAACTAAGGAGTTCTCCCTAGAAAGACTTATTACCCGCCTTCGCATAGAAGATGAAGCCCGCAAACATGATCAAAAAGAAGAGATCCTAGTTATGTCAAATAAAGAGAAATCTACCTCAGTAGTCCTGAAACCTAACGGTAGAAATATGAAGAAAAAGAATACCCTTAAGAACTACAAGAACCACAACCACCAAAACACTAACAATACAACCCGGGATAACCAGAACGAACACCAACCTCCCTCAAGAAAAGACAACAGCCAGTTCAAATGCTACAACTGTGGCAAACTATGGCATCTTGCCCGGAACTTCCAAATTAAGCATTCTGCTCCACAAGCAAACTTTATCGAAGACCAACTTGTTGTTATGATCTCTGAGATCAACATGGTTGGTGGATGAGGGTTGGTGGGTTGACATTGGCTCTTCTCGTCATGTATGCTATGATCGTGCTTTGTTCAAGTCCTATGCGGAAGCTGCGGACAAGAAATTGATGCTAGGTAACTCCTACACCAATATAGTTGTTGGGACAGGTGAAGTGGAACTGAAGTTCACCTATGGGAAGACTGTTATTCTCAAGGATATGTTGCAAACTCCTGAGATAAGGAAGAAATTGATTTCAAGTTATCTCTTGAACAAGGCTGGATTTACACAAACTAATGGGGCTGATTTGTATACTCTCACTAAAATAATATTTTATGGGAAAAAGGTTATGCTACTGATGGAATGTTCAAACTCAATGTTGCTATTAATTAAAGTAATTCTTCTACTTACATGTTGTGTTCTTTTAATGTTTGACATGCTCGACTTTGTCATGTTAATAAACACATTATTAAGAATATGAGTGACTTAGGTTTAATTCCTGTATTAGAGGTGGAAAACGGTATTTTATCACATTTATTGATGATTGTTCAAATTATGCATATGTTTATCTTATGAAAAATAAAAGTGAAGCGTTTGACATGTTTAAACTATTTCACACAGGAATTGAAAATCGATTTAATAGGAAAATTAAAAGATTTCATAGTGATAGAGGCACTGAGTATGATTCTACATCTTTTATTGAATACTATAAATTTCATGGTATTATTCATGAGAAAACTGCACCTTATTCTCCTGAAATGAATGGAAAAACCGAAAGAAAAAATAGAACTTATGCTAAAGCTGTAGTTTCTATTTTAATTAATTCTGGTGCTCCCTCATTTTGGTGGGGAGAAATTATATTGACTGTTTGTTATGTTTTTAATAGAGTGCCTAAGTCAAATGATAAAGTTTCACTTTATGAAATTTTGAAAAATAGAAAACCTAACTTGTTATATCTTAGAACTTAGGGTTGTCTTGCCTATGTTAGAATTCATGATCCTAAAAGGATTAAACTTGATAATAGAAAATATTAATGTGTTTTTATTGTTATTCTTTTAATAGTAAAGCGTATAAATTTTATGATTTGAAAAATCATGTTATGATTGAATCTGTTGACACTGATTTCTATGAGAATAAATTTCTTTTTATCTTGAAGAATAATGGAGGTTAATCCTCTAGTATTAATCCAATGAAAAGTTAATGAATCTGATAAGGAAATTGAATCTATACCTAAAAGGAGTAAACAGTCTAGAACAATTAAGATTTTGGTCCTGATTTTTATGCATACACCTTAGAAGATCCTACTACTCTAAAAGAAACATTGTCATCTTTAGATGTTGATTTCTGGAAAGAAGCAATAAAAGATGAAATGAGTTCTTTAGAATATAATAGGACTTGTCATTTAGTAATTTACCTTCAGGTTGTAAAACCATAGGTTGTAAATGGATACTTAAGAAGAAATTAAAACCTGACGGTTTAGTAGATAAATATAAGGCTAGACTTGTTACCAAATGATATAGACAAAGAGAAAACATATATTTTTTGACACTTTCTCACCAGTAACTAGGATTACATCTATTCGTATGTTTATTTCTCTAGTTGTGATCCATGATCTTGTTGTGCATCAAATGAATGTTAAAATTGCTTTTTTGAATTGAGAATTAGATAAGAGATTTACATGGACCAACCTGAATGATTTGTAATACCTGGTCAAGAAAATAAAGTTTGTAAACTTGATAAATCTCTATATGGCTTAAAACAGACACCGAAACAATGGCACGAAAAATTTGATAACCTAGTTTTAGCAAATGGATTTAATGTGAATGAAAGCGATAAGTGCAGATACTATAAATCAGAAAATGAGATTTGTACTATTATATGCTTGTATGTGGATGATATGCTCATTTTTTCTTCCAATATCCATATTAGGAATAATGTTAAATCTATGCTTTGTGCTAATTTTGATATGAAAGACTTAGGTGAAGCAAGTGTAATTTTAGGTATTAAAATTACTAGGTTAGAAAAGGGAATTTCTTTAGATCAATCGCATTACATCGAGAAAATCTCGAGGAAGTATAATTACTTTGACTATAAATCTACATGTACACCTGTGGGAACACAGGTACCTGGGCGACGCCGTTCTAGGCTCGCCGCCTAGTTGGGAAGTACGAAATAACATGGAGTCGCCACCCGGTGTGAACCAGGACAAAGATTTAAGGCCGCACTCACCCCTCGCAAGGGAAGACCTCAAACCATTGGGTTCGGAATGGTCCCTTACTTATGCAATTTGTAATGTAAAGATTTATGCAATAATCCAACCAAGCCTATGACATATATTTCCAAGTGCAACACAATCATAGATTCTCATGCTTAAAAGTATAGTTTACATCTAACATACATGAAACCAAATCTTATTGCCAAATTCACATGCTCAAAAGTAGGCCTTTGCAGCAACAAGCACATAACGTCATAAGAATTCAATCATTCATGTAAATATAAACACAAATAGTCATGGTAACATTTGCATGTAATGTAAAGGAAATCAAAATGACGATAAACAACATTGTAGGCACAGACAACTAGAGAGGTAATACAAATGCATAGCGTACAAAGGGGTAACCATATGCTAAGATGGACATGTCATAATGTGATGCAAGAGGATCTGTTTACCGTGTGCGTTCATGCAGCATTCGTATATGCGTTCGAACGGTAAACAGAAGGTTCTCGTTCGAGTGGCGTTCGTAAACGCGTTCGAACGGAAATGAAACAGAATGCTCACGTTCGTGTGGCGTTTGTGAACGCGTTCGAACGGAAATGAAACAGAATGCTTACGTTCACGTGGCGTTTGTGAACGCGTTCGAACAGAAATGAAACAGAATACTCACGTTCGTGTGGCGTTTGTGAACGCGTTCGAACAGAAATGAAACATAATGCTCACGTTCGTATGGCGTTTGTGAACGTGTTCGAACAGAAATGAGACCTAATACATGATAAGGCAAAATGCATGCGCGTTCGAGTTGCGTTCGTAAACGCGTTCGAACGGGAACAGACCTGATGCATGAAATGAGACGCAATACTTAAACAACAAAATAAAGAGGCGCGGCGAAGTACTGCCGTAAAGGCGGCCTTTTGGGGCTCTTGATCTCTCAAATAGAGGACCTTTAGACCAACATACTAAGCCCATGCGCGTCGCATCACATCATACATACAAACATAAAGACAATCATATCAAACCAAATATGCCCGATTGAGCGTATCTTGCATTCAAATGGACACACATCAACCGGCGCGGCAAAGCATCGTGGTAAAGGGCTTTAAACCCCTCCCCATAGGGGATCTCACATCACACTTACTAAGCCCATGCGCTCGATTGAATCATGCATACAAAGAGTTAAAAGCAATAATATTAAACGTAGTGTGCCCGATTGAACGTATCTCGCATTCAACCGAACACACATCAATCGGTGCGGCAAAATATCGTGGTGAAGGATTTTAACCCTTCCGATTAGGGGACCTTTCATCGCACTTACTGTGCCCATGCACTCGATTATGACATACACAAATAAGCGACATACAGAATTTAAGTAACAAGAAATAAATAAACCAAAGCAACACAAAACAAGAGAGGGTGTCGTTTACTCAAGTGGTACGTGGAGTTGTATCCCAAGTACAGACCGCACTACCGTCCATTCGGATTCGGCTACGGAATTTACGTCTGGGTTTCCATCCTATATACCACAAGAGACGACACTCTTCCATTTCATTCAAGCCACAACATGCATCCATAAACGACTCTCATGCGAATAGAATTCAATAATAAAAGAAACGAATATAAACTAATGAAAAAGTGCCCTCAGGTCTAACCTTTTAAATCACCTCTCGGATGTACGGTACACGATCGTCGGAAGGGTGGATGCTCCGCAACTCTTCCGGTTCTCTGGTTCACTATTCTCGTTCGTTGTCTCACTGTTTTGAGTCATCTTTCTCCGTCTTTTGCTGCTATTTTTGACTCCAATTCTCTGTCGTTGCTACTGTTTTGCTGCTGTGTTTTAGTTACTATTTTTGGGATGTTCTGGTTACTGTTTTTGGTAATTTAGGGGACTGTTTTGGTGTGTGTTTAGGGCTGCTGTTTGGGACTGATTTCAGGGGTAGTTTCGGTGCTGTCAGGGGCTGATTTCAAGGGTTAGGGACTGCTCTGTGTTGTTCTTGTTAAGTTGGTGAGGGAAGGGTTGTTGTGTGTGTTGTTTGTGTTTTGTATGTGAGCTAGGGGAAAAGGGTTGGAGATTCTTTTCTTCTTTTTTCTGTAATGGGCGTGAACTCTAGAGAGAGTGGAGAGAGGAGGCTTTTTTGTGTGAATGAGCTAGCTAGCCTTGAGAAGGTTGGTGAAGGGTTCTTTTTATAGGCAAAGGGTTATGCTTGACAAGGAAAGGGATTTGTGTATTTAAAAAGGGATATGATTTGGTGTTTGGACAAGGAAAGCAAGGGATTTGATTGGCTTGGATTAGGCATGTTGAATATTTGATTGGCTTGGATTAGGCATTTAGTTTGTTGATTGATTTTAATTAGGCATGCAATTTCTTTAATTTATGTAAGTATTTTATTTAATTTGGTATGTGATTTTTAGATTTGTTTTGATTTCATCATGTGTTTTAAATGTGTTTTATTAATTGGGATGTGTTTTATGGGCTTTGGTGGGTTAATTGGGCTTGGGTGTGAGGCTAGCAGCAAAACCAGAATTACCGACACCGTTCGAACGCCTCCTCAAACGTGGCACGAATGCCCGCAATCTGTTTGACGTTCGAACAAATTAACGAATGCAGCATGAACGAAAAATAGTGAACCTTGTTTATTCTGAATTTCCCCTTCTGACGTCCGTTTCTCGTGACTTCCGTGACTTAAAAGGTAGTGCCTCCAAATGAGACTCATCATAGGGACTTATATGCAAAAATGCAGTGCCTACAGTCGCCCCCACTTTGATGGGACTTGTGTAATGTGCAACAGTGACAATCCTATCAAAGTTATGCAATGCATTTTCACTTACCTGGCTCGCCAACTGCCACTTGACTTTCCACGTGTTGAGTTGATTTGGGTGGTGAGGTGCTGCGACTCCTGGTTCATTCCCGAACCGTTACCGTAAGGTGGTCCATTCCCAAACTGTTACTGTGAGGTGTCCATTCCCGAACTGTTACTGTAAGGTGGTCCATTCCCGAACCGTTACTGTGAGGTGTCCATTCCCGAACTGTTACTGTAAGGTGGTCCATTCCCGAAACGTTACTGTGAGTTGGTCCATTCCCGAACCGTTACTGTGAGGTGTTCATTCCCGAACTGTTACTGTGAGGTGGTCCATTCCCGAGCCGTTACTGTGAGGTGTCCATTCCCGAACCGTGCTTCCATTCTTGGAGTGCCATTCCCGGCTTGTTCATTCCTGAACTGTATTTCCATTCCTGG
>SKCR01034621.1:0-57749 GCA_019454045.1 Zanthoxylum bungeanum
CTATTCTAAGGTCGATGTCATTCTCAGCCTATTTATATATATTAATCTAATATATAAAATGACATTATCAATAATAAGGTTGAAATGAAAACGTTGTTATTTTATTAATAAATAATAAAATATAATATACAATACATTATTCAGATTGGCGCTCCAAGCACCAACTCCAACAATATCTGCAAATCAAATGAACATGTCACACAAGTTTTCCGAACCTTGTCAGCCTTGCAAAAATGTCTCAATGACCAAGTCAGTTCCATAAACTCCTTCAATAGACCAAATCCAAACTCAGCTCCCAAACCTACAATTCTGGTTGGAGAAACCATCCAAACTTCAATTGGAGGAATGATAATCAAGCACAACCATCGCAACAACCTCACAGTAACACCAAATTTTTCAAAATTCTCAAAATTTCACACTACATGTCCCACCACCTAGGAAAACCCTTGAGGATACCTTGCATGCTTTCATTGAGTAACAGAAAGCCATCAATAACCAAAATATGTAAACATTGATTGATTTGAAAGATATTTTTTCCAAAATCACATCTACATTGACCATTAACGAGAAAGGAAAGTTTCATGTACAACCATAGCTAAACCCTAAAAATCATCAAAACCCTCACGAGGGTAGTTCTGATAGTCAACACATAGACCAAGTCCATTTTGTTATTACTCTTCGCAGTGGTAAGGTCATCCACAGACCTATTCTTGAACCTCATGAAGTTGAAAAAGAGTCAGCTTCAGATGGTAAGGAAAAGATTGATGAACCATTACCTATCGTCGATTATAATGATTTTTCATATGCACCTTAATTTACTCAAGCATTGAAAACAAAGAAATTGAACCATTCCCCAGAGATATATGAAATATTCAAACAGGTGAATGTCAATATTCCTTTATTAGATGCCATCAAACAGATACCATCTTATGAAAAATTTCTGAAAGACTTGTGCATCGTTAACAGAAGACATCAGATAAGAAAGAAAGTTTTTCTAGACGTACATGTAAATTCCATTCTCTCAACCAATAATGCATTAAAATACAAAGACACTGTAACTATTTCATGTATTATTGGAAATCACAAAATTGAACATACATTGCTTGATCTTGGAGCTAGTGTCAATTTGCTTCCATTTTCAGTTTACCAACAACTTAGTATTGGTGAGTTAGAACCAACTTCAACTACTCTTTTACTTTCCGATAGATCAGTTAATATACCGAAAGGAATTGTGAAAAATATGTTATTACAAGTCGATAAATTCATATATCCTGTGGATTTTATAGTCTTTGATACACAACCTAAGCCAATTCTTGTAATACTCGGTCGTCATTTTTAGCAACAACTAATGCCTTAATTAATTGCAAGAATGGAATCATGAATCTATCTTTAGCAATATGACGTTGGAGCTTAATATTTTTAACATATGTAAACAACCATACGATGAGGATTGTGAAAATGAGAACATGGAACTAATTGAACCAATTTTGGAAGAACATATTCAGGGGATCAAATATGACCTTATGAAAATCTATACAACTAATTTTCTTGAATCAAGTATGCAATTAGATTCAAATATTTCTAATGATTTTTATTCACTTGATTCTACACAGGTACTGGAAGACGGTGGAGAGAAATAAAATTTTGAGGAACTATGAACACTTGAAGAAGAGAAATATGGAGAAGTACCCAAATTGGAATTAAAGACTTTGCCTACAGGATTGAAATATATATATTTCTTGGAGATAAACAAAATTACCCTACGGTAATTTCTTCTTCTCTTACAAGTGATCAAGAAGGTAAGTTGTTAAATGTATTGAGAGAACTTAAACACGAAATTGGATGGACTTTGAAAGATATAAAAGGCATTAATCCTTTAAAATGCACACACAGAATGCATTTCAAAGATAATGTCAGGACACGTCGACCACCCAAAAAAATATTGAACCTTTACAAGAAAGAAGTGGTTAAAATAAGAGTCCTTTAATTTCTTGATAAATTCATCTCTTACATACTTTGTTTGGAGAAAAGTACCGATGCTACTAATGGAGGGCTAAAAAATTAGGTGTTTGTTATAAATACACACATTGGACGTGCAACACTCGTTGTCTGTAACATCCCCGATTTGCAGATTACTACCGGTAAGGAATAAGCCGTCCTATCACCATGAGCCTCTAACTTATGACAAGTTCTAATCGTATCTTAAAGATAAATTCATGCGTGGGACCATTGCCCGACTCATTAGCATAGCAAATAATTTAATGCTCATAACAGTTTTCTTAAAAAAAAAGCAATTTACAACTCTGTTTGTAAACAATTGTACTCATTACAATTACTGACAACACGCTAGGACCTAATGCATGACTTTATTGTACTATATCTGATCTCTCTCTCTTTGACTTGACCCGGTGGACTCAACACCCTAGTGACTGCCATCAGTATCAATCCTATCGAGCTCATCCTCTTGGTACCTGCAAAACAGAACACTGAAAGTGGGGGGATTAGATCGTTTGAACGATCTAGTGAGTGGACAATTAAAAATAAAAACTCTTTATTTTCTGAAAATTTGTGGTTCTAAAACTGAGATCATCACAGAAAACGTTTTTTTTTTTGCCAAATCTCTTTTCTGAAAACTCTTTGGTAACACTTATCTTTTCTGAAAAGTCTATTTTCTGGAAATCTAATTTTGATAAATCTATTTCAGAAAAACTATTTCTGAAAAATTGATCTCTGTCTCTGAAAACTATATATCTGGAAAAATATTTCTCTGAAAAATTGTCTCGGAAAAACCTGACTTATGGGAGTGTTACATATCACCATCCCCCCATACGCCTAACTAGAGCCAGGAGTGCAAACCCATGATATTGGGCCGTTATGTATCGCCGTCCCCCAAAGCATGCCACTACCTGTCCCTGAACTGGAGTCAGAAGTGTGGATCTACGCTACTACTTGACCCTGAAACTAGGACCTAGGGGCATCTATCATCCCTAGTCCTGAACTAGAATATGGGGGCGTTACGTATCGCCGTCCCCCCAGTCCTCTAGATGTGCACATGTCATCCGTCAATCTCATACGTTACATACTGAGGTGGGTTTTTCCCTCATGCCTCCAAAAAATCTCAAAACTCATGCTATTAAAACCCATCATTATCTGAAAAGCATCTGCAATAGAATTCTGGCTAACGCCGTGTATGCTCAAAAAGTAAGTATGAATTCAAAACTTGATAAATAAAATCAGATTGAGAAAAGTGGTTCACTCACTGATTTTGGAATCTGGCTATTACTTCTTCGTTCGCCGAAGGAATTTACAGCTCTTGTGATGATCTAAAATTGATAACTTAATCAGAAAATAATTTACGGAATATGCTTGAAACTATTTTCACTACATGATATACTATGTTTATGCCATGCCAAATTGTGTGCAAAAGAGTCGATACAAGACCCTAAGGATGACCCCTAACATTCTGAGTTGGAAATGAAAAGGTTGGTCTGTTTCTGGAAATTTGGTCTCGCGTTACGACGAGGGCTCTTTGGTGTCGCGACGCTCCCTGAAATTGGACAGAGGCTTTATTTTTCTCCGTGTTGCGACGCCCTCAGGTGAACTCAAGACAGAGAGGCCCTGATCATCACGTGTCGCGATGCCAAAAGTATAGCATCGCGACGCTAACCCAAAATTCAGGGCCAAAATCTTCTCTTCAATGACATGGCTCCAAGGCAACTCAACTCCATCATTCCACATTATCACATAAGCAATTTCTAAGATTCAACATGAATCAAAACTCACCTTATTTGATTTACTCAAGCCCCAACCATTATCTAATATCATTCATCCCCAATGCATAACTTCATAACACATCCACACACTTATCGGCCTCATCCAATGCTAATACTATCATTACACTTCTCAAAATACATGCCAACAACTTGAACAAAGTAACCCAAACTCTAGGGTGTGATGGGTCCGAATTTGGGGGCTTGAGTCTCTTACTCAAATTGAAAAATAAATGAAAAAGTGAGAGTTAGAAGCTTACCTTGTGTTCTTGAAGCTTGAAACCATCACCATTTCATCAAGGTTTGATATGAGAATGAAGAAACTTAGAGGATCCCCTAGCACAAAGGCTCATTTTTTTTTTTTTTTTTTTTTATTTTGAAAGAGATGAATGAATAGTGCCTTATTTATAGGCAAAATGGGCAGATTTTTGTAAAGAAGTGAATGGCTAAGATTTGGCCACATCACCACATTCTAGTCTTTTCTCGAAAGTTACTGTAGCAGCCGCGAAAATCATGATTTTGACTTAATTCTGATTCGAATTTGGAAAAATATCAAACAAAAAAGTTGTAGGCCTCGGTCTTAAATTTCCGAAGATATAAAATTTATAAGAATCAGAGTTCGTATAAGAAAGTTATGTCTCAAATACCATAGGCTATCCGGAATGGAACATTATAGAATTTCCTATCAGAATTTTGAAGAATTTACCGATCGTCCCCAAAGTCATTCCATGAGTGTATTTATGTCCCAAAATAATTTATATTGTGTTACCTTCATCCCATAATGTGTACTACAATGTAACAGTAGTAGAGACTACCGGTCGTTATAAATTCTTCCCCCCTTAGATTCTTCATCGAATCCTCTTTAAACTTGGGATATTACCATAGGTCACAGAGTTCACGGGTTCTTTCTAAACCATCAGCTTAAACTGATTTTATACTCGTAACCATCTTTATTTCCACATGCTAGGACTCATACTTTACTGTAAACTAACTCACGTTAACCGGGTTCATTATAACTTGGTGACTAAGATCTCTGTTAAACTAATCATTCATCCTTTTTCTAATAAGTATGCCTTAGTCTTTCTCGTATCTTAACTTCTGTTTCAAACCTTATGCTTCTTAAATTCTTGATCGAGAGGGGACTTCTCGTATTGTTTTCATAAAATTCCTACTGATTACTTTACATTACGACCATGCTACAGCTTTTATGGTGCATCAAAGAAGCCTCATTCCTAGATCTTTCATTATACTCTACTTACTTTAGCTCATTACCCGCATGAGCTATCAGTTCTGAATGGTACTAGGTTATGGTTTACATCTACACCTTCTAGTTCTTGATTGTTTAGTCTTTTTATATTTATCTACAATAAGATATATCTAAGAGTCTTCTTGTTGAGAACTCAATGCCCTCTAACTTATTTTGTCTAACTATTGGGCTAGGCTTTCCAACCTTTACTTAAGGATCTTTCATCTCTAAAGGTATTTTTGCTTTCTATAATAAAGTTCCTTTACTTCGGTTTTGACTCTGCAAGATATATATATATATATATATATATATATATATATATATATATATAATACCAGGCTGCTTACTGGTTCCACCCTATAAATTTTCTTGCCTCTGCTTATCTTTATAACTTAGGACCTTGTAGTGCAGTGTCAGATTCTTTAAGTACTTTTTGCTCACTATTGTTGTTTACCCAATGGGTTTGTACTAAGGAGGTTGGTTCTGGTAGCTTTGCTAGGAGCTTAATTGTATGTATACTTTTTCTTGAACTGCACTTCTTGCTATTGACGGGGACGTTGGTGATTTGGTTCTAGCTATAATTCATACTTCCTTCATACTTTTACTTTCATTGCTACTACAAATCTGGTTACGGTGTTCCACACTATCTTGTTTAGTCTAGTGCTATCAATGGTCGTTACTATAATACATGCAAATATACCGTACCTTGAGGATTCACCCACTATGCTAACTATAACATTGTAGTAATTTATCTCCTCAATTCCATACTATATTACAAATCTACCAGAACACCCATACCCGTGGCTAAAGCCGTCCTAAACCCGTAGTGGTTTGGTCAACTTAAACTAGGGTTGGGTACTTTATATGGTTTACTTGAGCTAACACGTAAGGGATTAGTGGTTTCATTCTAATACCCAGAAACCTTGTTGTTACGCACTTCTGTCTTCGTTTACTAAGTATTTATTCCTACTGTCATCGCACATTGGCAGTTCATTTCCAACCCTTTTCACTTGTTGAACTTTTCTTATTCCCTCATATTTTATCCTATAACTAGAACTTCTATTGTCTATATCTCATTATCTGAAAGATATCCTCTCTTACATGTCTCTAGTCATGTCTAACGCTGTTCTTTCGTATTCCCATCAATGCTAGACTAATATTTTATCTCCTCATCGCTTCATCTAGACAGCTTATTTCCTAGATCTTTTACTTCTAGCTACTTTATTCTTCTATTCTGCTCTTGTACTGAGCCTGAAGGTTTTATGTTTTGGTCTCTCTCACTACGCATTTACTTGTTCCTGGGAGTATCTTGAGGCAATCATCGAGGTCCATCTTCGTTCCTACTGTGTAGCTAGGGTTGGGAGAGTAGGGGGGTTTTTGGGTCCTAAAGCCTTTTCCAGTTGCTGTGTTCTCACTAGCTACCCGCACTGTAGTTGTGCATGCTGCTCATGTGTAGCTTAGGACTCTCTCGTTTACATATCTTGTAATGGCTCGCGTACTAAGGTACTCTGGCTCGGTACTATCTGAATTATCTTCTTCGACCTTAATTCTGACTTATTTCAAACTATTGGCCTTACTACCCCTTACTGAGAAAATCCTTAAGTTTCATGCTTTCTCAACTTCTACCATACTTCCTTTTTTATTCCTCCGACCAACCTCGGTTTCTTAACTTTCTTTAGCCATTACTTCCCTAGAAGCTCCACATTTATAACCAATTGAGGTATTTTGTATCTTTAGTTTGGGTGTTGTTCTCTTACTAATTTTTTTCCTTCTCTGGCAAGGTGGGAAGTTTCTATATGAATTGCATACTCTGGTCCTTTACTTTTTCGAGTCTTTACTTCTTCGAAGGCTTTCAATTCTACGATAGGGCATGTCGTTCCTTCTAGATTCAGCTAAACATATTGTGAATTTTAATCACTCCATCTCATACAAGATATTACTATCTTCTCATTCTTATCTAGGTCATGTTGAACGTTTTTTTTAGTTTGGTTTTCTTGCTGCCTCATGATCTGTTTGATGCTCCTCTTTGCCTGTTCTTCTCTTTACGGGGCTCTAAGTTGAGGGGTTTACACATGCATTCCATCGAGATCTATGAATACACATTCCTATTATTTACTTTAGTTCGGTGTTGGTCTGATTAAGTGTCTATATACTTACTAAACTCGAGGCTACTGGAATGAAGAATTTCTATGCACTCTGTTGGGATCCTTAACTTTTTTCAAGTATCCTCAGGTCTCATCTTACTTTTCTACCTTCAAGCTATATCTCTAATACTATTCATAATGAACCTTCTTGTCACTTCCCCCATCTTTCTTATTTATTTCCACATCCCATCTCTTGGCTCTAAGCCGTTGCCACCAAGGCTAGTGATGTTTCACTCTCATGAGCTATTTTCTAAATCTCTGCCCTTACTATAGGCTATAACTATGCCTTTTAATCTTTTTGTTCGCTCTGGTATTCTTGTTAACTATTGAATGTCTTCAATCTCACATGTCTATCATTTTGAACTTACACTGATTTCTACTGGCACTGGTCTGATCTATGGGTTTCTACTATGTTCAGTATATTTTGTGGACTTCTACTAGTACTGTAAACCTCGTGCTAGCTTGCCTAGATGCTTAGACTATACTAGGTTCTCTCTCGTTCTAACTTCGGAGGCTTACTTGGTCCTTTCTGGGTGACCTATCTTCTTAATTTACTACTTCTGTCTTAGAATATTGATGTTATATGAGATGGGATTTCGTGTGGCTATCTTTTTCTATGCTGGCTCTGGCTGGGACAATCATTTTACGTCTCTAAGATTATCGATGTTCCTTGCTCTGATAATCTGTATCTTGATACAATCTTTTATGAAATAGACTCTTTTAGGGCAATTCTTTCAACCAGTATTACTGAAGGGGTGATGGTAGAGACACTTAGGGCTGAATCTATGTCAGGTTTCTTGGGGTAAGGTAACTTAATTCTTTTTCCTTTACGACGATTATCCACTATAACTCATATGAGTCTGAGTTTGGGTGTTTAGAACCCTACATCCTTGGTGACACTTTGTGTCCATTGAAAACTTCACGGCTACTCTTGACTTCCTACTTCTTTTGTCTCTCTGTCTATTCTTCGTGATTCGAGGGAAAACTTGCTATCTCCATAAGGTATTCGAAAGCTATTGGATTTGTTTGGAAAAGTTTTCTAAAGAGAGAATAAATCTTTTGAAAAATGAACGAAAACTTACTTAGGTCTACTAGACATTTTACTCTTATTCAGGCTTGTTCCCTTTCCTTACTACCATAGGTTTTGGCATTTTCTTATCTATCTGCTTCCGTACCTCTATCTCTATTTACTTATAATTGCTTAAGTATCTGCATTCTATCTTTTACCTCTCTTTTTAGCTTTTTATTTCTCTTTCTACTTTCCTGGGTGGATATTCCTGGAACTTTAATATATCTTTATGTCTCTTTACCTTTTCTTTGTCTCTAGCTTTCTAAACATCTATGCATTCTTCCTCACTTTCTTAAAGCTTTCTTTTTCCACTCCCTTAGGTAACTTTTCTTAGATCTTTACTATCTAGTTTCATAGCCTATTCTGAACTTCTGGTGATAAGCCAGGATAACTACAGGAGAATTCTCAAATTGGATATAGAGTATAGTTTTTCTCATAAGGAATACTATTAGAATAGTCAGGGAAAGCTTACTAACCTGTCTATAAGACTTGAGGACGTACTCGAGGATCGGATACTGGAGAGGTAGTGCCCCACATACAAGTATCACAGACATAATATGTATACAAGACCCTCAACACTCTACCCACTGTAGTCACTGACTCCCTTGACCTTGCTCTGATACCATCTTTGTAACATCCTCGATTTGGAGATTGCTACCGGTAGAGAATAGGTCGTCCTATCCCCCTGAGCCTCTAACTTCTTACAACTACTAATCGTATCTAAAATATAAATTCATGCGTGGGACCATTGCCCGACTCATTAGCATAAAAAACAATTTAATGCTGATAAATGTTTTCTTAAAAAAACAAAATTAAATTACAACTCTGTTTGTAAACAATTGTACTCATTACAATGACTGACACCATGCTAGGATCTAATACATGACTTTATTGTATTATATTTGATCTCTCTCACTTTGATTTGACCTGGTGGACTCAACACCTTAGTGACTGCCATCAGTATCCATCTTCTCGAGGTCGTCCTCCTGATACCTGCAAAATAGAACACATGAAGTGGGGGGTTAGATCGTTTGAACGATCTAGTGAGTGGACAATTAAAAACGAAAACTATGCATTTTTATGAAAATTTATGGTTCTAAAACTGAGATCCTCCCAGAAAACATTTTTTTTTTGTCAAATATATTTTCTGAAAACTCTTTGGTAACACTTATCTTTTCTGAAAAGTCTATTTCTGGAAATCTGATTCTGATAAATCTATTTTAGAAAAACTGTTTCTGAAAAACTGATATCTGTCTCTGAAAACTATATCTCAGGAAAATATTTCTCTGAAAAACTGTATCTGAAAAACATTATGCATGAGAGTGTTACGTATCGCAGTCCCCCCATACACCTAACTAGAGCTAGAAGTACAAACCCATGACAATGGGACGTTGCGTATCGTCGTCCCCCAAGCATGCCACTACCTATCCCTGAAAAGTAATGGCTTTGGTAGTGCCAAGTGTCACCATTTCATTTGTTCTCGAATTTTGACAAAAACAGTAATTTTGGTCGCATTTCTTACCTGCTTCTGCTCTGATTTTGGAAAATTATTTAACATGAAAGATGTGCGTCTATGTATTAGCTTTCCAACGGTATATAATTCATCAAAATCAGAGTTTGGATGAAAAAGTTAGAACCAAAATACCGAAAGATATCCGGAATGGCTCGCCGGGCGATTTTGCCGTCAAAATCAAATTTTTGCCCCGAGTCTTTACTGTGCTGGGCTGGTTACAGGTGACCAGGATATTACAGTAAATTTGAACATTCACTAAAAACCTATTGGACTACTTACTGTAGATCATTATTTCGATTTTCTTTTAGTATTTATTGAGGTTGCTAAAAGACTTGAGTTCATTTCGAAACCGGCAAAATATATTGTTCTTACTGCAGTAAAAGCTGCTGAATTAATCAACCAATTGTTAGCTTATGAACAAAAAATCAATCCAATTCTTTCCAAGTTGGACTGGTCAGATAACGATCGTTGCAACAAACATAGAGTGGAATTGAATCTTATTCTGTAACTTTTGGGTTTAATAGTAGTGTTGTTGATTCAATTGTCTTTTCCACACTAACCAGACGATGTCTTCTAAACTCTACTTCTTCTTATTCAGACATTAGGGACAATGTCTCAATATTCTTGGGGAGGGGATAGTTGACTAGATAGTTTTCATTTTTGTGTAAAAAAAAATATTTTTATTTTGTAGTTATTTTGTGTGTAAAAAAAAATTTTGTATTGATTTTTCTTTTGTGTTTTTATTCAAAAAAACTACACACAAACCAACAATAGGGCTTGAGTTAGCTTAAAAAAATTATTTTTGTATATAAATAAACTGTCATTGCCAAAAGGTGTGAATTCTGATATAACTTTAGGATAAAAATATTTTTTTTTTTCAATAAGACCTATGAATATTATGGGCACAATGAATTGATTGATACTTTGTCTTATGTGTGTGTATGGAAGAAGGGTAAAAGGTATAAGAGAATTTACTTGTTTAGTAATTTAGAAAGAAATAAAACAGTTTCCAACTAGGATAAGAATTTATCTGTTTCATTTTCACTTAAATTACTAGGGACTAGTAATAAGCTGGTTGAGAGATGCGATGAACACTAATAAGTGTACATTTAATAAAGAGAAAGTCATCATTTTACACTTATAGTTTCATTAATCCTTTTAATTTAGCACATTTGTGAAATAATAATGTGATACATAACTAGAAAAATGAACGTGACATTTGGATTTTGGAGGCAAGAAACTTGAAAGTGCGTTCTGACAGTGTACAATTTCGAAAATTTCAATTTTGCGCATTATTCGTATTTTAGCCATACATTTTTACTCTGATATCGGATTGAGACGATTCTAGTTCCAAATGAAAGAAGACTCAAATATCTACAACTTCGCTCTGTATAAGATCTTATAGTTCTGAGGTTTTCAAGATCGAAATTGGTGAAAAAATCAATGTGTGTTGCATGTAATTTTAAGTATTAGAAAAAAATAAAATAATAATAATAATAAAGAAGTTGAAATGTCACAATCCACCTTTAGGTGGATTATTCTAAATGTTTGCATAATGATCAACAAAAATCAAAAAAAAAATTCAAAAAAAAATTCAGTAAAATTTTATTGTTTGTATTTTATTTGATAAGATGTAATTTATAATTGAGGGATGAACACTTTTACAATAAATAGAGGTGCTCACCTCTCATTTTCTTCGTACTTCTTTCATTTTCTCTCTTGAAGAATTTGAAAGAAGTGTCTTGTGTGTTTTATTTTTTGTTTTGTAATTTTTTGTTTCTCTCAGTAACAAAATTATCTAAGTTTTCATTCAAATCATGAGTACACTAATTCTATTATGCCGGGGTAAAGGGTGAAACTCTAAAAATGAGAATATAAATTAATCTTACTTATAATATAATATATAAATTGTAATCTGAATACTAATATTTAATATTCTCTTATATTTGCGGGTTTCTTGATTCTCTGTAGACAATCAATCTTGGTTGGCACAGTTAATACTTTATCCAATATTATATGAGAGAATAATTTAAATCTGGATTAATTATTGATAAACTTTGTTACCGTATTTATGGATGTTTTATTTATTTGGCATAATTGAGTGCCTAACTGGATTTGTTATTGATAAATGTTATCACCGCCTTTATGACTGATTTTATATGTTTTGACATAATTAATTTCTGAAGTAAATTAAGTGGGTAATAATAAATTATTATTTTATTTTACCAAATTTATTCCATATGGATCGACTGCGGACTTACCTGATTTTTATTATTATTTCGACTCTCTTATACTTGGGAGTAAATAATCACTTTATGAGTGTGTTAGTCAGCATATAATTTTAATGAATTGAAATAATTAGACTTTATCTATTTTAAGGCAATTTTGGAAAAGGCCTCTTAAAATTTAGTGATCTATTGAACGTGTTCTTCACTTCTTGATATCTTTACCTGGGTGACCTGGGCATATGAATTAGAAAGTAGAGAAAAAGTTGAGAGCGTTGGACGGACAAGTTCATTTTTGGCAATCTTTATTAAGAAAACTTTTACAAAAGGTTTGTTCAACATTCAACATTCAAATAAGTTGGAATAAATTTTGTGTTGTTTCCATTGCTAAGAAACTTAACACATTTCATTTGATTATTGATTTTGCGGAAAAATGAGCGAAACTCTCATTTATATTTTAAATCTAAGCGAAACCCCCTATATTTAAAAATCTCGAATTTTAGTTTAAAAATCTATATTTTTCGTCGGAATTCGAGATCTCTAACCAATAGATTTAGGATTCGGGATGATTTTATTTCTTGATTCAAAATTTGGTTAGGATTCGAGACATGATGACAAGACCACTTGAGAATGGATGTCTCGATTGTCATCCTTACCTCTTATTTTACAATAAAATCAAAATATTTATAACAATACCCAATATAGGAGTTTCGCTTAATTTTATAATATTAGAAGGATTTCGATTAATTTCACCAAACATTAAGAGGTTTTGCTATTTTCCCTTCATTATGCTTGGAATGCTAATTCCTACATAAACTCAATCTCGTTGCACATTTTGCACATAAATACCCAAGGTGACCTTGAGAGAGAGAATATAGGCCACCACCCAAGGCCCCATTTTTTTGTAAAATTTTAAGGCTCCCGAATCCTCTTTTTTATTTCGTCATTTATTTATTTTCGTGATGAAAAAGAACAATAATTAAAAAAAAAAAAATGGGATAGGGCTTAATGAAAGTATCCAGAGAATGAGCCCCCAAGTCTGTCCCATATCTTTATTTCTCATTTAAAAAGTGAATTCATTCTCTTGAAATTGATGCGAGAGCGATTTCTTTAATTTTAGAGTTTCAATTTCGCCCTTTTAATCAAAAGTTTTCTATGAAAGGATTATTTTTTCCAATTTTGCAGGTTGGACAAATTTCTATTTGTTAGCGACTTGGTCGCATAATCGGTTGTAATGGATTTTGATGACGTCAACGAGAAAGAAGACTTCGACGCGCAAACACGAAGTAATATAAAAAGTGTCGAAGCATATGTGGTGAAGAGCGAGAATGTGAAGACTTGCGGCAAATTGAAGAATATATTGCAAAGTCTTAGCTTAGGATTTAAATTGTAATGTGAATTGTAATATTCAAATGCCTAATTTCATAGGGATCATGCACATTCACTTAGATGCATTAAGATCATGACAAAATGCTTTAAAGCCTTCATTATTGTGCATTTTGGTCTCTGAGGCCGGCATACCGGTCCCTTACCGGTATCCATACCGGTGTCATGCACTATTTCGCATGCTCACTGGAACCGGAATGGACCTTATCGGTCACCATACCGGTGATTCAACGGCTAGTTTCCTCACTGGAACCGGCATTACATAAACCGGTATCCATACCGGTGACCTTTCCGGTCTAGCTCTTCATTGTGCAAACTTACTGGAACCGGCAAGCCATAAACCGGTCTACATACCGGTGACCATACCGGTCAAGCTCTTCTTTGTGCACACACTGGAACCGGCACGTACCATACCGGTACTCATACCGGTTTCCATACCGGTCTAACGACTAGTTTCTCTCAACGGTAATATATCCGTTGGAGACCGGCATACCGGTCACATACCGGGTTCCATACCGGTCTCAGCAGTGACTGCAGGGACAATTTTCATTTTCTATATAAATGAGTCCCAAATTCGTTTTTGCTTTCCTCTTGCACCTTCATATCATTTCTTAGAAAGGAAAAACAAGAGTGTCTTAAATCTTCAAATACTTAAACACTCATACAGGCTCACACACACTACACCTTCATACATTTAGTAGTGAGCTTAGAACACTTGGGTTTTGCATCTCACACAATCTTCATTATATTTGTGAGTGCTCAAGTGTGTTTTAAATCTTCTTTATCAAAACACTTGCGGTTTGTGAAATCCCATTTGGTTGGGTAAGTTGTAAAGGTTGTGAGTGCGCCTACGAACAAAACTCAAAGTTGTAAAAGGTTCGGAGTGCACCTTTGCGGAAAACTCTTGGTTACGAGTGAACCACTGAAAACTCGATTCTAGTGGAAATCTTCAAGCAAGGCTTGGGGGAGTGGACGTAGGCACGTTTGGCCGAACCACTATAAATCGCGGTGTCGTATTTCTCTTTCCCTATACTTTTACTATTTGCAAGTTTATTTATGCTTATATATATTGAATAGAAAACTTGCATATAGGCTATTAATTGGAATAGAGAAAATTGCCTTAAGTCCCAATTTGGTAATAAGAGCTAAAATCGGCAAAGATTTTATAATTCCGCATTTGTAGCGATAACCCAATTCACCCCCCTCTTGGGTATAGAGATTGTTTGTCGCTATTGCTTGTAGGTAATTTCACTATTTGGTTTCAAAGGTTATTGGACGAGCTCGGACACAAATAAGAGATGATTCCATTATTTTGTGACAGTCAGTGTGCTTTGTATATTGCAAAGAATCCAACCTTTCATTCAAGAACGAAGCATATATGGGTATTAGTTCCATATTTTTATTGGCAATGTCCGTGACAAAACAAGTTCAATTGAGTTGTAATAAGTTTTGAAGAACTTGAAGCAATTGGACTAGTTTTCGGCAAAGCTGGAACATTTTCTTTAGTGATGCGTTCGTTGCAGCGTTCGAATGAAACATTCCAGAGAGCAATCGTTCGTGGTGCGTTCGAGTAGCGTTCGAATGAGTCTTTCCCGTAGGCACGCGTTCGTGCGTTCGAGTAAACGTTCGAACGCGACTGCGATCTGAACGCGTTTTTCAGTATTTTCACTTTGAAAAACCCTAAATCTTCACCCTACCTATAAATAGAACATCTAGCCACCTTCCCCAAGTGTTGAAACACAAATCCTTTGAGCCAAAATTCTTCAAAGCTTTCAACCTTCTTTGATTCCACCATTGAAGACTTCTTTCATCTTTTTGTCTTCTTTGTTAATGTTAAGAATCTTTCTTTGATAAACCTTCGACACAACTTAACCCAAAATTCCTAATCCTTAAGAGTTCTCAAGGAGGAAGTTTGGTAGTCGGAGTTTCGACAATTAGAAGTGCAGAGACAATCTACTTAGAGACTTAAGAGGTTCTGAAGAATACCGTAGGATACGGGCTTGAAGAGTTCCTTGAGTTCTTGTAGTCTAGAGGTACTTGAGTCGGTGGAATCGCCACCATAGATCTTGACCATCGCTATAAGTTTTTCTCTATATAGTGGATTGGGATGTAGCCGAGATACCTAGAGTGGTTTTTTACTCGCATGAGTTTTCCACTTCGTCACCAAAATATTATGTTGATTTTGTGTAATTGATTTTAATATTCAGCATTATATTAATTGTGTTAATATTGTGGTTGCTTGTTGAGAATCCATAGTGACAATAGTTAGGACTTGTATTGATTATTATGATAATTTCCGCATAGGGTCAGAACTTTAGACAATTCCAACTTTCAATTGGTGTCAGAGCTTGAACTCGATCATTGACCCAGTTGCTATGGATCGTAGTCAACCCTTAACAATGGAAGGTTCGCATGAGAGCAACAACCCTTCATTCGAAAGAGTTGTTATTTATAAGGTCATGATAGTTATGGGAAAATAACATAGCATGCAACCAATATTACTTATTTTCAGGTCCTAGTGGTGCTGGGTTTGAGCATCTATTCTTTGGACTTGGTTTCCAAGAAATGAATTTCTTTGGCTGTGTACAGCTCGTAAAATAAGGTCTTAAGCCTTGATTTGTTGTGCACTTATTTTTCACGCAAGTGCTTGTTATGCTTTGGTGTTTATGTCATATGCATAAGTATTGTATTTAACCAAACTTAAAATGATGCATATTATTTCATGTCATAAACAGCTGAATACTGACTGGGTATCATTGTATTTTCTTAAAGAGTTGTTTTAGTCAATTTTTGATAAATAGTTTTTACCTTATTATATGCTTGTATGTGCTCCTTGTCATTGCATACCATTTATTTTGCATATCTATGAGTATTTACTTCACATATGATCTTAAGCTAACTGTGTGGGCCTGTTAGTGAGGGGGAGTAAGTTTTGTTTGCATATACTCTTGCATGAGTTATCTCTTGTTGTTTTTCTTAGTACCTTCATCCTTTGCCATTCTGTAACAAAAATGGGGAGAGTAGATTAAGGGGGAGTAGTAGCGTAGAATATCTATTTGATATATATGTTTTAAGGAGAGTTAAGATTAAGGGGGAGAAAGATATCTACTTGTACATGCATGATTTTTATACCTACTTAATTTTATTCTTGATAATCCCAATGCTTTTCACGGTTATTATTGTTTGTGGATGTTTTAGGTAAGCATGTTTGTTGCTGAGGTGGCATTGAATTTATGCATAGGGTCAGAACCTTAGACAATTACGAACTTTCAAGGGGTATAATACCACTTTATTCATGAAGTAGTGGAAGAAGGCGATGTTGACTTGTTGAAGGTATACACCAATGAGAACCTTACAGACGTAATGACTAAGCCTATCAATGTAGACAAGTTTCTATGGTGTAGATCCTCTTATGGCTTAACAGAAACGTAAGCAGCTTGAAGACGGCAAAGTAGAACGAATGGTGTGGAAACTGATTGGTTCTTAATCAAGTTTCCAAGTATGAGAATTGATATAAGTCAATGGTTGGTGCACCGAAAGGTACAATGATTTAAGAAAATAAATAAAATATGTGTGGTGGGTCCCACATAAAAAAGAAAATAATAAAAAATTAAAATTCACTATTTTCAAAATGAATCTCATGCCTATAAATAGAGACTTCATTTAATTATTTTCTTCATCCCATTCTCAACCAAATCCTCTGTATTTTAAGAGAGAAAATATAGTTTCTTCTTAAGAGTTTGTGAAAGAGTTGCAGTTCTCCTATTCTAAGAGAGTGTGAGATTGTTCACTCCTTGTGTTTAGAGAGAGGTTGTAAAATTCTTTCCAGTATAGTGAAATCATTCTACATTTGCCCATGGATGTTTCCCTCATATTGAGGGTTTTACCACATTAAATCCGTGTCTCATTACTTTATTTTATTGTAAATGTTTATGGTAGGCTAAGCCTCCTAATTAATATTGTATTGCTATATGGTAGACAACGCCTCCTGAACTAACAATTATTCTCAATTTCACTTTACTTGCGTGCCAGCTTCAGCCCACGATCCCCTAATAGTGGTATCAATGCTTCAGGTTCAGGGTTACTGTTCACAGAGACTATTCACATATACGATATAATACTATTTATGTATACGGTACTATTCATATATACGGTACTATTCACGTATATGGTACTATTCACATATATGGTATTTTATACGATACTATTCAATGTGAAATAGTAAAAGCCGGTTCAAGTGAGAAGCTGATTGTCATCAGAAACATGGCAGGAAAGTTCGAAATTGAGAAGTTCAAATGGAGCAACTTTTCCCTATGGAAACTTAAAATAAAAAAAAATCTCGAGAAAAGACAATTGCTTAGCGGCAATTAGAGAGAGACCAGGTGGAATGACTGATGAAAATGGAATGATATGGATGACAACATTATAGGCAACTTGCATCTAGCCTTAGTAGATTCTGTGTTATCCAGTGTTGTAGAGAAGAGGACTGCAAAAGAGATTTGGGATGCACTTACCAAATTGTACGAGGTCATGTCAATACACAACAAGATCTTCTTGAAGAAGAGACTTTACACTCTTCGAATGAGTGAGTCTACATCCATGACGGATCACATCAACAACTTGAATACATTATTTTCCCAACTCACTGTGTTGGATTATAGTATATCAACAAATGAACGTATGGAGATTCTACTTCAAAGTCTGTTTGATTCGTATGATCAACTTACCATGAACTTGACAAATAATGTTGTCACTGGTAATATAGTCTTTAAAGAAGTTGCAGCTGCTGCTCTGGAAGAAGAGTCTAGGCGCAAAAATAAGGAAAACGTATCATCTAGTTCGCAACAAGTAGAAACATTGGTGATAAGTGGGAGATCAACGAAACGAGGCTCAAGTGGGAGTCAAAACCATGGCAAATCGAAATCAAAAAGTAAGAAGAATGTTAAATGCTACAACTATGATGAGAAATGACACGTCAAGAACAATTGTTGGAATCTGATGAATGGTGGAGAAAAAGCTCTTGTTGTAACAAAATCTCAGGGATGTGTTGCAAGTACTTCTGAAGAAGGTGGCGCACTTTACAGTGAAGTAGCAATGATGTCCAATGATAACATAAAACTACTAAGTGGTGCATGGTTGGTTGATTCTGCAGCAACATGACACATGACCTCTAGGAGAGAATGATTTTGTCATTATGAACCTGTCTTTGGAGGATAGGTTTTTCTAGACAATTATCATGCCTTGAAAATTGCTGGGATTGGAGCCATCAAAATAAAGATGTACGATGGTACTATTCGCACTGTACAAGATATTCGACATATTGCAGGAATCAAGAAAAATATTCTATCAGTTGGACAGTTAGATGACCTCGGATACAAGACCGTTGTTGAAAACGAGGTATTAAACTAGTGAAATGAGTATGTACTATCTTGAAAGCTGAAAAGATCTCAGCAAACTTGTATATGCTCTTTGGAGACTCGATTTAGGAAGCAACTGCATCAGTAGAATCACTGGATTTTGGAGAGGAAGCTTCTATGTTGTGGCACCAAAAATTATGTCATATGGCAGAACAGGGAATGAAGATTCTCGTTAATCAAAAGCTACTCCCAAGCTTGGAAGCAGTTAGTCTACCGTTTTGTGAGCATTGTGTTACAAGTAAGCAAAACATATTAAAATTTAGAAAATCAAGTGTTCGGAGCAAAACCATTTTAGAATTGATTCACTCTGATGTTTGGGAAGTATTAGTTCAATCTATGGGGAAAGAAAAGTATTTTGTATCATTTGTTGATGACTTTTCTAGAAGACGTTGGGTGTACCCGATCAAAAACAAGTCAGATGTGATGCCGGTTTTCAAAAACTTCAAAGCACAAATTGAAGTAGAATCTAGAGAGAATATTACAGCAAGGATTTTGATGCATACTGTTAGTAAGAAGGCATCAAAAGGTAAACTATTACACCATACACTTCTCAAAAAAATGGTGTGGCAGAAAGGATGAATAGAACGCTGCTAAAAAAAGTAAGAGCTATGCTTAAAACAATTAGTCTACCAAAGTATTTTTTGGCAGAAGCAGTTCATACAATATGTTATGTTGTAAATAGATCTACATCAACTACCAATGATTTAAAGACACCGGTGGAGATGTGGAGCGAAAATCCAGCTGATTACTCATCTCTTTATATTTTTGGTTGTCTTGTGTACGTGATATACAACGCTCAAGAAAGAACAAAGTTAGATCCAAAATCTAGAAAATATATTTTCTTTGGTTATGCTGATGGAGTAAAAGGGTATCGCTTGTGGGATCCCACTACCCACAAGATCATCATCAGCAGAGATGTGATATTTGCAGAATATCAACTATAGGAAAAAGGAAATGATAGTACTTCAAAAGAAAGTACAAATACTACAACATTACTAGTGGAAAATAATCCAGAATAAGAAATTTCAGATTCTTCTGAAGCAGTACCAGAGCACGAGGTACTAGAACCAATTGAGTTTGAAGCTTCTGAAGTTCGTCGATCAACTCGAGAGAGAAGACCTCCAGGTTGGCACTTAGAGTATGATACATAGAGTAACATTGCATACTATCTTCTAACTGAGGATGGAGAGCCATCAACTTTCCATGAAGTTACAAATGATGTAAATGCATCTTTATGGATGGCTGCAATGAAAGAAGAAATAAAAGCTTTGCACGGAAACAATACATGGGATCTAATACCATTACCACATGAGAGAAAAGCCATTGGTAATAAATGGGTCTACAAGATTAAGTGAGATTTCAATGATCAAGTGGAGCGGTATCATGCACGATTGGTGGTGAAATGATATGCTAAGAAAGAAAAGATTGATTTCAACGAGATATTTTCTCTGGTGGTTTGACTTACAACAGTTAGAGTAATCCTGGCTATGTGTGCTTCTTTTGACCTACATCTGGAATAATTAGATATAAAAACTGCATTTCTTCATGGAGAACTTGACGAAGAAATTTATATTCTCCAACCAGAAGGTTTTGCTGAAAGGGAAGGAGAACTTGGTTTGCAGGTTGAATAAATCTCTATATGGTCTCAAACAGGCACCGATATATTGGTATAAGAGATTTGATACCATCATTATTTTCCTTCGTTACAACAGACTCTATTCAGACCATTGTACATATTACAAGAGGTTTGAAAATAATGACTTTATTATTTTGATGTTGTCTGTGGATGACATGTTAGTAGTAGGCCCTAACAAAGATCTAGTCCAAGAATTAAATGTAAAGTTAACTAGGGAGTTTGACATGAAAGATCTGAGACCAACAAACAAGATTCTATGGATGCAAATACACCAAGACATAAATAACAGGAAGATTTGGCTTTCTCAGAAAAATTACTTAAAGAAAATCTTACGGCGGTTCGACATGGAATATTATAAGCCAATTTCTACCCCACTTCTCGTTAATTTCAAGTTATCATCTTTTATGTGTCCTAGAAATGAAGCTGAGAGGAATGAGATGTCTCGAGTACTGTATGCATCACCAGTTGGAAGCTTAATGTACGCCATGATTTGTACAAGACCAGATATTGCACAAGCAGTGGGAGGAGTTAGTCATTTTATGGTGAATCATGGTAGACAGCATTGGAATACTGTTAAGAGGATCTTTAGATATATCAAAGGAACCTCAGATGTTGCATTATGTTATGGAGGATCGGAATTAGTTTTCAGAGGCTACGTAGATTCGGATTTTGCAGGAGATATTGACAAAAGAAAATCAACTACATGTTATGTGTTTGTACTTGCAGGAGGAGCAGTGAGCTGTGTATCCAAGTTACAGAGTGTTGTGGCCCTGTCTACAACAGAAGCTGAATACATGATAGCTACACAAGATTATAAGGAAGCTATTTGGTTTCAAAGGTCATTGAAGGAGCTCGGGAACAAACAAGAGAAGATTCCATTATTTTGTGACAATCAGAGTGCTTTGTATATTGCAAAGAATCCAGCCTTTCATTCAAGAATGAAGCATATAGGGGTAAAATACCACTTTGTTCGTGAAGTAGTGGAAGAAGGCAATGTGGACTTGTTGAAGGTAAACACCAATGAGAACCTTGCAGATGTAATGACCAAGCCTATCAATACATACAAGTTTCTATGGTGTAAATTCTTTTATGGCTTTGCAGAAACGTAAGCAGCTTGAAGACGGCAAATTAGAACGAATGGTGTGGAAACTGATTGGTTCTTAAACAAGTTTCCAAGTGGGAGAATTGTTATAAATCAATGGTTGGTGCACCGAAAGGTGCAATGATTTAAAAAAAAAAATAAAATATGTGGGGTGGGTCCCTCATAAAAAAAAATAGAATTCACTATTTTCCACAGTGAATCTCATGCCTATAAATAGAGGCTTCATTTCATTATTTTCTTCATCACATTCTCAACCAAATCCTCTATATTCTAAGAGAGAAAATATAGTTTCTTCTTGAGAGTTTGTGAAAGATATTCTAAGAGAGAAAATATAGTTTCTTCTTGAGAGCTTGTGAAAGAGTTGTAATTATCATATTCTAAGAGAGTGTGAGATTGTTCACTCATTATGTTTAGAGAGATTGTAAATTTTTTTCCACTATAATGAAATCCTTCTCTATTTGTCCGTGGATGTTTCCCTCATATTGAGGGTTTTACTAAGTTAAATCTATGTCTTATTGCTTTATTTAATTGTTAATGTTTATGGTAGGCTAAGCCTCATAATTATTATTGTATTGCTATATGGTAGACAATGCCACTTGAACTAATAATTATTCTCAATTTCACTTTACTTACGTGCGAGCTTCAACCCACGATCCCCTAACATCGTATAGAACCTCTCCAACCTCAAAACCGGTCCAGTAAATATCTCTTTCACCATGCATGAATATCTAGAGCATCAATGTAGTAAAGTGTGGGTGTATCTAGGATTTTATTATGATCCTCCTCAAAATAATTAAAATGATTCAGGCAGATTGATCGAGATTGATTTCTTAAAGTGTAGTTTTTTTTTTTTTTTTGCTTTTTAATTAATTTGGTCAGCATATACTTTTAATGAGTTGAAATATTTAGATTTTATCTATTTTAAGGCAATTTTGGAAAAGGCCTCTTAAAATTTAGTGATCTATTGAACGTGTTCTTCACTTCTTGACATCTTTACCTGGGTGACCTGGGCATATGAATTAGAAAGTAGAGAAAAAGTTGAGAGTGTTGGACGGACAAGTTCATTTTTGGCAATCTTTAGTAAGAAAACTTTTACAAAAGGTTTGTTCAACATTCAACATTCAACATTCAAACTAGTTGGAATAAATTTTGTGTTGTTTCCATTGCTAAGAAACTTAACATATTTCATTTCATTTGATTATTGATTATTTTGAAAATTATGCGAAAAAAATTAATTCATATTTTAAATTTAATCGAAACCCTTTCTATTTAAAAATCTCAAATTTTAATTTAAAAATCTCTATTCTCCGTTGAGATTTGGAATCCCTAACCATTAGGTTCAGAATTCAAGATGATTTTAATTCTCGATTCAAAAAATCGATTACGATTCGGGAGATGACATGACAGGACAAGACCGACTTCAAAATAAATGTCCCAATTATCATCCCTACATCATGTTTACAATAAAAATCAAAATATTTATAACAAGATCCAAACATAAGGGGTTTCGCTTAGTTTTATAACATTTTGGGGATTTTTCGATTAATTTAATCAAACAATTGGAGGGTTTTGCTATTTTTTCTTTGATTATGTTATGATTGCTCCTACAGTAACTCAATCTTGCTAAACATTTTGCACATAAATACCCAGGACCGACCCTGAGAGATGGACAACATAAGCCACTGCGCAAGGCCCCCTTTTTTTTAATTCAATTTTAAGGCTCCCGAATCCTCTCTTTTATTTCATCATTTATTAATTTTAGTGATGAAAAAGAACACACAAAAAAAAAAAAAAAAAAAAAAAAAAAAAAAAAAAAAAAAAGAAGAAAAAAAGGAGAAGGGCTTAATGAAAGTAAACCAGATAATGTCAGAGCGATTCTTTTGAAATTGAGATTTGTTTATTTCTCATTTCAAAAGTGAATCCATTCTTTTGAAATTGAGATTTGTTTTTAGTTTCACGTCCACTATTTCGTCAGTATAATGTCAGAGCGATTTCTTTATTTTTAGAGTTTCAATTTCACCAGGATTTTTTTTTCAATTTCCTTAAGACAAATGACTCATTTTTAGGGATTCGACTAGAACATCTCAAATCTCATAATCGGTCCAGTAAATATCTCTTTCACCAAACATGAATATTTAGATCATCAATTTAGCAAAGTGTGGGCGTAGCTAAGACTTTATTATGGTCTTTGTCAAAATAATTAAAATGATTTTTCAATGAACGTTTACGTGTTTATTGAATTTTTGGGTTACAAATTGCTATATAAATGAGAATTATTTTTTTTTGGGGACTAATATGAACATTAGTTATCTTATTCGAGGTTATAAGAAATTTTGTTAAGGACCAATATGAACATTATTTATCTTATTAATATGGTTATAAGAAATTCTCGTAAAACTATTTTATCAAAGGTTATAAGAAAATTTGTTAAGGACCGATTATTATCAACTGTTGTGAATAAACACACACACGAGAGGAGAAAATGAGAGAAAACTCTTCTTTATATTACACCCAATAAAGAATTACAAAGCTTACAATTACAAGCTTTACAAAAAACTCTCAAACTCACTCAACTCTCTACACTCACGTTTCGGGATACTGATAACAATGGATGAGGGGCTCTTTTATAGGGTTCAAAGGCGTGTGCTACAGTGCACACGCCTTGGTGGTTGGCAAAACGTGTTTACACGTTTTGCCAACTTTCATTAGCTGCCCTGCATGCAACTTGCATGCTTTCGGCGCAGCTGTCTTCAACAAATCTCCCCCTCGGTGAAGATTTCCCAAAATCTGAGCCGACCATCAATCATCCAAACTGGATCCTCCAAAGGATCCTCCCCTGGCTGCATCTGATGACTGCCTACGTACCCTGAGTTGGGATCAAGCCAATCGTAGTTCTCTGTATCTCCCCACTTTGACTATGCGGAGAGTTTCGTCATCCCGGCTAAGGCACGGCAGAATTCAAGCTTCTCCTTCGGTAAAACCTTCGTGAACATATCGGCACCGTTGTCGTCGGTGTGAATTTTCCTGAGTTCTAACAGCCTTGAGCTCAGGACGTCCCGTATCCAGTGATACCTCACATCGATATGTTTTGACCTCGAATGAAATGTGGAATTTTTACCGAGATAGATAGCACTCTGACTATCGCAGTACAAAATGTACTTCTCCTGCTTGAAACCCAAATCCTGGACGAATGTCTTCATCCACAACAATTCCTTGCAAGCCTCTGTCGCTGCAATGAATTCCGCCTCTGTTGTAGAAAGTGCAACACACCTCTGCAACCTCGACTGCCATGCCACAGCTCCTCCTGAGAGAGTAATCAGATACCCCGAAGTAGACTTTCGGGTATCCACATCTCCTGCCATATCTGAATCGGTGTAGCCCATCAACACTGGCTTGTCGCTGCTTCCAAAACATAACCTCATCTTGGATGTGCCTCGAAGATACCGCATAATCCATTTGACAGCATTCCAGTGTTCCGTCCTGGGTTTGACATAAACCGGCTGACCAATCCAACTGCGTGTGCTAAGTCTGGCCTCGTGCACACCATGGCATACATTAGACTTCCCACTGCTGAGGTGTATGGAACCTGTTTCATTTCCTCCTTCCCTGTATCAGTAGAGGGACTCTGCTGCGTACTCAATCTAAAGTGGGTAGCAAGAGGAGTGCTAACCGCTTTAGCCTTGTCCATCTGGAATCTCTGAAGTACCTTCTCGATGTACTCCTCCTGTGACAAGTATAACCTCCTGGCTTTCCGATCACGACCGATCCTGATGCCAAGAATCTGCTTAGCTGGCCCCAAGTCTTTCATCTCAAAAGACTTACTCAGTTGCTGCTTCAAATTATCAATCCTCGATTGATTCCTGCCAACTATCAACATATCATCCACATATAACAGTAAGATGATAAAGTCATCGTCAGAAAATTTCTGAACGAATACACAATGGTCTGAAGTGGTCTTCTTGTATCCCTGCTCCCCCATAACTGACTCAAACTTCACGTACCACTGTCTCGGTGCCTGTTTCAAACCGTATAGGCTTTTCCTGAGTCTGCACACAAAGTCCTCTTTCCCGCTGACTCTGAAGCCTTCTGGTTGCTCCATATAAATTTCTTCTTCCAGATCCCCGTGAAGAAATGCGGTCTTGACATCCATCTGCTCAACTTCCAGGTCGAGGCTTGCTGCTAAGCTGAGTACCACTCTGATGGATGACATCTTCACAACTGGAGAGAAGATTTCATCGAAGTCAATGCCTTTCCTCTGATTGAATCCCTTGACAACTAGCCTGGCTTTGTACCGGGGTTGTGAAGTGTGCTCCTGTTGCTTCACCCTGTACACCCATTTGTTCTTCAAAGCCCGTTTGCCTCTTGGCAACTTCACCAACTCAAAAGTGTGATTGTCATGCAAAGATTTCATCTCATCTTGCATGGCTTCCTCCCACTTTTCTCTGTCCTCTGTTTCCACAGCCTCCTGGTAGCTCTCGGGTTCTCCCCCGTCAGTAAGCAGCACATACTCATATGCAGAGTATCTAGTTGAAGGTCGCTTGTCTCTGTCAGACCTTCTCTGTGGAACTGTTGGTGGAACTTCTGGTACTGGTGGTTGATCATGATCATCATCTCTGGGAGCTTCATCACCTGTACCCTCCTGTCTGGGAACCTCATCTTCAACTCGTACTGGCACCGGTGTCTGAGGTTCTGGATTCACATTTCTGTATTGCTGGGGCATTGTCTTCATCTCCTTTCTGATATCTTCTATGGTCTGGTCTTCAACAAAGACAACATCTCGGCTTCTGACAATCTTCTTCTCCACAGGATCATAGAGTTTGTAGCCGAAATCATCCTGACCATAGCCAATAAAGACACACTGTCGCGTCTTTGCATCGAGCTTGGATCTCTCGTCCTTTGGGATGTGTACAAATGCTTTGCACCCAAAGACATGTAAGTGCTCGTATGACACTTCTTTACCTGTCCAAGCTTGGTTAGGAACATTACCTTTCAGTGCGACCGCTGGGGACATGTTCAAAACATGAACTGCTGTGATGAGTGCCTCCCCCCAGAATGTCTTCGGCAGCTTGGCTTGTGACAGCAAGCTTCTGATCCTCTCGCACAAGGTTCTGTTCATCCTCTCAGCTAGGCCATTCAGCTGAGGTGTCTTCGGAGGTGTCGTTTGATGTCGGATTCCCTGCGTCTTGCAGTACTGATCAAACGGACCTCTGTATTCTCCACCGTTATCTGTTCTGATGCACTTCAGTTTCTTGCCGGTTTCTCTCTCTACCAAAGCATGAAACTCCTTGAACACTCCAAGCACTTGGTTTTTTCTCTTCAAGGTGTATGCCCAGATCTTCCTTGAATGATCATCAATAAATGTCACATAATACAGTGACCCACCAAGTGTTCGTGTCTGCATCGGACCGCATACATCTGAATGTATGAGATCTAGTACCTCCGGTTTCCGTTGAGGCGGGGAGCTCTGGAAGGATACTCTGTTCTGCTTTCCAGCCATGCAGTGTTCACACTTCCGTAAGTGTGAGTTCTTCAATTCCGGAAGAACATTCCGTCTGCGTAGTATCTCCATCCCTGTTTGGCTCATGTGACCGAGCTTTTTATGCCATAACTCGGCTGCCTCATTACTGTTGACTGTATTTATGCTACTATTTGAAAGCTTAGCATGCATCAAATACAGGGTTGAGTCTTTCTTACCTCGTGCCACGACCATCGATCCTTTAGTGAGCTTCCAGCATCCGTCACTAAAGGTGCTGCAGAAACCTTCATCATCCAGCTTGCCTGTTGAGATCAGGTTTAACCGGATATCTGGGATGTGCTTGACTCCCTTCAACACTAGCCTTGTCCCGTTCTCTGTTTCAAGGCAGATGTCTCCAATACCGACGGCTTTGGACTGTCCGTCATTCCCCATCCTTACAGCACCGTAGTCCCCTGGTGTGTAAGATGAAAAGAAGTCTCTGCGAGATGTGGCGTGTATGGAGGCGCCACTATCTATCACCCAACTGGTCTCGTGGCTGGCAAGATTCACAACAGCTTCTTCATACATTATGCAGAAGTCTTTGAAGGTTTTCTCGGTGGTAGTAGCAACTCTTTCTTGATTAGAGTCACCATCTCTTCTGGACTGCTCGTTCTTTAGTTTGTAGCAATCCCGCTTCATATGGCCTTTCTTCTTACAGTGATAGCACTCAATATCTCTGGTTCTTGATTTCCCCCGGTTCTTGTCTGATTTACCTGGGCCTCGGCTTTTACTCCTCCCCCTTCTGGTGTTCTTTTCTGTCACTAGAGCTTCTGAGGTTGAGGCTGATGCTGACTCCTGCATTCTCGTCCTCTTTTCTTCCTCGAAGATCCTGGTCTTTGCCATCTCCATAGTGACTTTCCCATCTGCGGCTGAATTGATCACCGTAGATCTGAACGTTTCCCAAGATTCTGGTAACGTATTGAGAAGTATTAAGCCATTTACCTCATCTCCGAAGTCTATGCCCAATCCAGACAATTCCTTCATGGTTCCGAGGAAATCGTTGATGTGATCCGCCACAGCTGTACCCTCCTGGTATTTCAAACCCATCATCTTCTTGATGTAGTACAGCTTGTTGTTGCCAGTCTTTGCTCGGAAAAGCTCCTCCAGCTTTCCCCATAACTTGCGTGCATTTGCATCTTCACTTACATGGTTCACGATACTGTCGTCGATCCACTGACGAATAGTACTGCATGTTTTCTGGTGAAGATTAGCCCACTTTCCATCGGTCATTCCTTCTGGTTTCTCCTCTAGAAATACCGGTCCATCATAGTCCTTCACATACAGAAGGTCTTTCATCATTCCTCTCCATGTGAAATAGTTTGTACTGGTTAACAAAATCATTTTTCCGTTGCTCCCCTCCATCATAAAAATTCTAAGCAGAATTTCAAAAAACGGACCTCACCGTTGCGTCCGGAATGGTCGATAATGGTGGAAATGACACTTCGTTTGTCAAAATCCGACACAGGGACCAAATAGCAAATTCCAGAAATTACAGGGGTCAAAGTGCAATTTCCGAAAGTTCAGGGGCCAAAGTGAAATTACGGAAAAGTTCAGGGACTAAGTTGCAATTTACAAAATGTTCAGAGACTAAATTGTAAATATCTGAAAGTATAGGGGCTAAACTGTAATTTTCAGAAAGTTTAGGGACCTATCTGAAATTTACCAGGCACCGCTGACGTGGCAGCTGACTGGGCTGCTGACTGTGCGCTGACGTGGCGCTGACTGGGCGCTGACTGGACGCTGACGTGGCGCTGACTCAGCGTCTTCAACCTTCGGCTGGCGCGTGGAGCGCGTGGAGCGCGTCTGGCGCGTGGGCTGCTCACTGGTTGGCGCGTGGCGCGCGTGAGGGGTCACCGGAGCTCCGTTCGATCGCCGAAAAATACCACCGTGCTCGTCTCTCCGTGAAAAGTCCGATGATATGCTCAAAATCGATTTTTGACAACTTTGGTCGGAATCGATTTTCCGAATCGAAACTTCGTTTTCGAAATTCGGGATCCCTCCGTGAAACCGTAGCTCTGATACCACTTGTTGTGAATAAACACACAATAATAGAGGATAATTTGAGAGAAAACTCTTCTTTTATATATCCACAAAAGAATTACAAAGCTTACAACACAAGCTTTACAAAAAACTCTCACCAATCACTCTCACTACTCTTTCACACATTTAGGGATTTCCGGGATGATTCTAACAATGGTTTTGGGCTCTTTTTATAGCCCCAAAGACGTGTGCTACAGTGCACACGTCTTTGGCAAAACGTGTGTTTGCACACACACAGCTGGCAACTTTGGTGCATGCTTGCTGTGCAACTTTCGGCGCCAAAGTTGTTGTCTTCAATTTGTTTTATTCATTGCAGCTGGTCACAACATCAACAGGGTTATAAGAGGTTATATAAAAAAAAAATCTCTTAAAACTATTTTATCAAATGTTATAAGAAAATTTGTTAAGGACCAATTATTATCAACAGGGTTATAATAAGTTATATAAAAAAAATTCTCTTAAAACTGTTTTATCAAATGTTATAAGAAAATTTGTTAAGGACCAATTATTACAAATATGAATATTAATTATCTTATTAGAGGATATAATTTTTTTTTCCAAGGACCAATATGAACGTTATTTATTTTATTAGAGGTTATAAGAAATTCTTTTAAAACTAATATAATATTATATATATATATGACATAAAAGAAATTTTCATCAGATATTAATTATTATTCCAATATATAACTACAATAAGCAATTTTCATTCTAATAAGTCATCAACAACAAACCCACTTAAAACATATTTAATGTAGAACCTATATTGTAATTTAAGGGTTTGAGAGATGTTGAAGTTGAGTTTTTATTAGGCAAGGGTAATTTTGTCCAAAAGTCATATGCTTGGTTATTAAAGTAAGAAATTAAAAATATGGTCATTTTTATAATTTACAAAACTTAATAGGATATTTTTATAAAGATCCCAGCCTTTTCCTACAATGTAGAAATGATGAAAATAAAAATTAAACATGAGAATAGACCAATAGTTGGACAAGTTGTAGGTCTAATTCTTGGGGACCCGATCACACAAATTAAGTAGGTGGTTTCACTTTTGTTAATTTATAGGTTTGATATAGGGGTGGCACAAAAGCCCAAACCCGAGCCTGGTTTGACCCTTTCGAGTCCGACCTGATCGGTTCAAGCCCGAGCCGATCAGTGGATAAGATTTTAGTTTTCTGGTCTAGGCCGGACTCAGTAGCAGAGTCAAGAATTCAACACAGGAGGGGTTAAGTTAAAAAATTCAATAAAAACAAGTATCAAAATTTTGAACTTCATTCATATATTTCCATTCAATACATTTACAACTGTTCTCGACGAGCTTTCAAATGTTGAAAATGTTAAATGATTACCTCATTATCAATACTACAAAAAAATATCTTTTTTCTATGTATACAACTAGACTATCATTCAACCATTGATCTCTTATCCGATTTTGCAATCGATTTTTCACAAAATGTATAGTTGAAAATATCATTGCCACTGTAGCTGCGGCAACCAGTAAATTGGGGGTGAGCTTCCGCGTTGTGACGCACTGAACGCTCATCGTACGCACAACTTTATCATCAGTCATGACGCGCCAACTTTTGCTCCTCATTGCCTCAAATTTGCGAAGCAGCGTGTTGCGATGTGAGTTCTAGCGTCGGATCCGCTGGTGACTCTGAAATATGGCCTGTTTTGCTCCATATTTTGCCATTTTCATCCCTCGTTGAATTCGTTGTCTTGATATTATTTCAACCTACAAAATACATCTGAAACACATCAAAGCGCTCATCAAACTCTAAATAACACACAAAATATTAAGATAGATAGGCGGGGAATATATATATATATATATATATATATTGACCGTTAATCATTACATACTTCAAAATCTACAAAATTTTCAACAAACAAGTTTTATGTTGTGATTATTACATGATTTGGTTCATTTAGTATGTGATCAAAATTAATGACTAGTAAAATATGATAGGTTTATAATTCTTGAGATTTTGATGTATTTTCCACAAATTTTGAATATGGATTTATTCCATAAATACATTGGATGTTTTCTAACATGCATAAAAAAGTGAAAATATTCAAAAAGAAAAAAGATAATATTTAAAAACAAGAGTATGCATAGTGTTGGCTTTGGGCCGAGTTTTGGCAAAGCCCGGACCCTAACCCTTAAATATATTAGAACCCATGCCCTCAAAGTCATGTCCGTTTATGAGAGGGTCGGACATGCCCTTAACCCGCTTGATATAGGGTCGGACCCGGGTCTAGCCCTCTTAAAATTTTCAAAAAATTATTAATTAAATAGTTATATTTTTTAAAAAAGTTTACATAACCTCACTATAAAATGAATTTTGTAAAAATTTACACCATGTAAAATACATTATAAGTTCTAATAATTGAAAAATTATTAAAAAAAATAATAAGTACTACTAATACAACTTAAACAAGCTTAAAAAGTAATAATAAATCATAAAATATTACATTAGTGCATTAAACAATGCTAATAATAAATAATTTTAAACTGCAAATATATAATTAAAAAATTATATATAATAAAGGACCGGATTGGAATTTTTATTTTAAAAACCCTTATCCGGCCTTTTAATTAAAGAGCATTATTATTTAAGGTCGTGGTCTCGTCTTATAAGAAAAGAGTTAGGTTAAAATCCTGTGGGTCCAAGCCGGGCCTAATTGCCAACCGTACCGTAGGTATGCGTGGTGAAAATTTACAACAATTTAAAGTTTCTCTGGTAAAATAATTAAAATTGCCCCGGAAGCATATTCTCTATCTCTACTAAAGTAATAGTTCTCATCATCTAGAATCTAATATCAGATAAGGTTGCAGGTTACGAAGTGATTTTTTGAGGTCTTTTTAGCAGAACGGACCCCACGGTTTTTTTTTTTTTTTGGTTGGATCGAGCTAAATCGTAAATTTATTTTATATTGATCATGCGAATCCTCCATAAACAAAGAGTAAGAAAACATCTTAAATAAGAAAATAATAAACAATTTAAAGAATTTTTTTTTTTTTTTTTGAGATATTAGAATTTGAGTTTTTTATTTTTATTTTTTTTCCTCAGCGTCATTATATCTGTTCGTGTCAGTATAATTCGACTTTATCTATTCTGGTAATTTCCGATTATTATTTTGAAATTTGGATCTTAAGGCCTCTTAAATTAAAAATCAGTAATTTGAACTTACTTAGTAAACTTGTATGCAACATCTGTTTACTTAGAACGTCACGCAGGAAATTTCAGTTTAATTTCTGGAAATCTTTAGAAAAGAACAAACTTTACTAAAGACGTTCAACATTCAACAATCAACTACGTTGGAATAAATTTTATTTTTTTGGCCATTTCTTTGAAACTTAACATAAGAAAACTTTTCATTGATTATTAATTATTAATTATTCCAAGAATGTTCCCATAGTAACTCAATTTTTTCCATATATTTTGCACGTAAACACCTCCACAGACTGTCGCGTAGTTTGAAGATTGATTCAGTTGAGGTAAAATTTGATTTTATAAAAAGAATTAGACATTTTTTATTTTATAGAGATAAAATAAAATTACTTCATTAATAAATCATATTTTTCATTAATTTATAATAAATATTTTAAAAAAAAAATCAAATCAAATTGAGGAGCACAACTGCCCCGCCACTGCTTTTAGGAGCAATTCAGCTCCTTCGGAGAGAACATTCAAAGGATCCCAAATACAATTCTTTATTTATTTTTTATTTTTTCATAAACCAAATGCTAACTCGAGGTCATCAACGTATTAATTACTTCTATGTTACAATAACAGCTTAAAAGTAAATAGTATATTAAATATTTATTTTGTTTATATATTATTCATGACTTGACCTTCAATAGAGGAACAAGTCCATGTGTGAACAGGAAACCACAAAAATCAGAAAGTTTATCAAAAGAGAAAGTATTGTGTGCTCTCCATTCGAAAGGTCTGAAGCAAAGTTTATGTATAATCTTAATGTGAACAAAATGATTTTACATTTGTGAGTACTCTAAAATCCTCCAGACAAAAATTCATGCCAATCAATTTGCGCCGCATCGCTTATATTTCCTGGAAATATTGAAGAAAATAAAAGGATATGACACTTGGGCCAGCAGTTGGTCGGTAATGGTAGCAAAACGAATCAACGAATCGAATTTGTATCGAATCATAAACGAATCGAATCAAAATGTAATAGATTCGTATTCGATTTGTTTATTAAACGAATCCTAATATCAGGATTCGTATTCAATTCGTTTATTAAACGAATTGAATACGAATATTCGTTTATTCGTTTAGTCAATGATATTATTTAATAAAATAATTTACCACACTTGATTTACATTAATTCTTCATAAATATATACATATGAAATATGTAATTAATATATTTACTAAAAATACCTCACCAAATATCGAAAATATTACTTTTTATGTGATAATTAACTATAATTTCTCGAATCTTAATTGAAAATTAACAAGAACTAATAAATAAAAATAATAAAATGAATAAATGAACTTAAATTCGTATACGAATCGAATCGAATTGACCTATTTATTAAACGAATCTATTTTTTCAAACCCGTATTCGCTTTAAATCGAATCGAATCGAACGAATAAATGAATCATAACCCAAATTGCTACCCCTATTGATCGGGTGTTTTTGTACTGTGATTTAATAATGGAGGAGTCAACTAATGAAACGAAATCAATGACCTCAGAAAAAAATTAAGTTGAGATTTGTGATGATTTATGTCTCAAGTATTGTTTTAAAAATTTCAAATTTCTTGAAAAATTTTCATCCCACGAGAAAAAGATAAGAATTAATAAACCAAAGAGTCAATTTTGTGGTCATGATTCAGGTAGCCGAAATATGAACAGTGTGTTCCCAAGAGCCAGCGATCGTGGGACCGAAAGTCACATCTTGTTTCTTGATGTGGGCATAACGGTGCACGATGTAAGTGGCCTCGCTTGTCGTTAATTTATATATATAACCCAAGGAGAGCTCAAGTCAGAATCAGAACCAAACTTGGCTAATAATTGTTGTTTTATGAAATCAAGTGGAAATTTTGTTTAGTTTTAAAATATAAGTGAGATTTTGCTGGATGATCATTTTCTTATAGATGAATGTAAGATACCTAACGTAAATTAATTATTAGATGGAAGTATAACTTCTCAATATTATTCACCAGTCCACCAAATGTATTACATTTGTATGGGCGCCCTACCGTGCCGTTAAATAAATATTTTAAAATTTTATTGACATCATGAGTGTCGAAGAAAGAAATGTAGAGCTGAATTTATAGAACCTGAAAATGGGTGAGTAATAGTAGCACTAGTACCTGCCAAATGACAATTATTAGATGAACGTTAAAATAAATCGTGAAAAATTTAAAAAGTTTAGATCTTGTCTGTGAAAATAAAGGAAATAAAAACAGAAAAGCACATCAAAGCAATAATTAAGGCAACATAATTGTGTACGCAATAAGCCACTCGCTTAGTATAAATTCATTAGGATGTGTCTCAAGAATTCATTCTTTACTCAGCCATCTCTAATGAATTGTCTCTCTTCCTTGTGATTGTCAAACACCATTCCTTCTGTCTTAAAATGCTCTGTTTGTGCTTTTCCCTACAAAATAACACACAAAATTAAAAACTCTACAATATGTATACACAAAATATTAAAATTACAACAAATTGCATGGGTTGCCTCCCTGGTAGCGCTAAATTTTTCGTCTTCAGCCAGACGTGACTGAAATCCATCTGTCAAGGAGGTTTCAGCATTGTTTTGGACGTCCGATTAAAGACAATCCCATGAGCGTTGCTTTTGAAGGGTCTTTTCCAACGGTAAAGTGGCAAAATTTTTTTGTCTCATTTAGTGCTTGTGCCACCTTTTTTATCTTTGTTGCTCCAGTGGTTCCTGAAAAGAAAGAAAGAAAATCAAGAGGTCTCGTATGGTGCTTGACCTTGAATGGAAGTTCCATTCTATCAAGCTTCCGGGTGATATCTTTGATCAGTACTCGCCAAAACAGTGATGTTTAGGCTGAATGTTCTGGATCTTTAATAAGTTCAGACATTTGCTCCTCAATTTGCTCTGCTTCTTGCTCCACCTTTTCTTCACAGATGAATTTTAAAATTTCCTCGTTCAACTCTTCATCCGTCATCTGTGAAATGCATGCTCTATAAGTATCTATCTGAGGATGTAAAGATGTTTATGACATTAGGTCTTCATCATCTGATACGACTGGAATGGATGGTTCAGGTAGATCTTCATCAAACATCATGGTAAAGCATGCTACAAGATCTTCATTTTGAGGATTGAAAGTTTGATCATCCGTTGTTGGTGCAGTTGGTACAAATAGATAAGCTTCATCCTCATCAGAGTCAGAATAATAAAAAATCAAATCGAGACTTTGCCGGTTCGGGCTCCTGAACTGATACCTCTAGTTGTTGATATTGCTCAGCCTCCTCCTCTGTTGAAGTGTCATTGTGAACTGATTGGTACTCGAAGGCTTCATCAGTGTCATCTGAAACTGGTTCTTGAGGTATGTAGTTCTGGTTTTCTGTGAATTGTCTCATTTGATCTGTCATCCTCTGTATAGATTATGTTTGACTCTGAATACTTTCGAGTTGATTCTGGAATGTTTCAAGCATTGTATCCATCTTTTCATCTCGTTTCTTGAACAAATCTTTGAGCATGTCAATCATCTGATATTCTTCTGATTGTTCTAATTGTTGATGAAGATCATTGTAGATGGGTGGTGGATAAGATGGAAAATGTGGTTCTGTGAAATGTGATGGCTCGTCATACCATGAAGGATCTTGATAGCTCTACCACCCTGGATGGTAGTTGTATTCGCAATAATCTCTAGGGTGGTTACCATTACATATGTCACATCTCCCCATTGCCTCTTGTTGAGAAAATGTGGTATTGCTTGGTTCTGGCATCCAGTGATAATTGTTGGGCTGGACAACAGGCCTCATAAAACCAGACTGTTGCTCCCAGATTTGGGGTGTATCTTCTTCTAGTAAAGCTCGTGATCTCTCAGTCTCCCAATAATGTTCCATTTTTCAATCACCTGAAAACAAAAGAAAGAAATAAAAATTACAGATAAAAATAAAGAAAATTAGATACAAGTAAATTAGATAGCTTCAAAATTAATAACTCAAGAAAATTAAGTCCCCGGCAACGGCGCCAAAAACTTGACCGGCGTAAACACACACGTATAACGCAAGCACACGTATCGTTCAAGTAGTATGAAAATATCGATTCCACGAGGACTTAATTCCTACTGTTGTTATTAATTATTGAATCTATTTATTTACAAATATCTAATTGAGGGTGAAGAGAATGATTGCTTGATTGATTTGGTTGATTGTAGATTTGCTAAATAAATAAAAAGACGAAAGAAAATACTAAGGAAAATAACAAAAGACACAAAGATCTAGGGTTGTGAATCCTTCTAATATCTTTTTAAAAGATGAAGTGATTATTTTATGTTTGTGTAATAAATCGGTTTACTAACCTGGAACACAAAATTATGCAAAAGCCTATGTCGATGGTCAGACGCAAATACCCATTTTAACCCAATTGAAACATATGTCTATGTCAACCAAATTATATGGATTCATTAAGTTTAAGTTCCAATTATGGCTACCCCCGCCCGACAGGTATATGTCTATCCTGTAAGAAAATCTATTAAAGGGTTATCTATCCTCAAAAAAGATCGTGGGCTATTAAGTCTAAGGCTAAAACCTAAAATCCCTATGTCTAGTTCATTTTAGATTTACCATATCAATCTTATTGGTGATCAGACAACAAGAAGCATTAAGCTTAAGACTTAATAAGTAAACCTTTAAATTACACATACTATAAAATAACTCCTTATAAACCGGTGATATTAGAAATCATCACAACCCCAGATAACTAACACATAACTAAGGCTAGTAAAAACTTAAAAGTAAAAGACATAAAGTAAAAATGCTGAAAAGTAAAAGACATAAAGTAAAAGCTGAAAAGTAAAATAAAATAAAATGCTAAGGTAAAAGGATCAACTTTTACTATTTACTATTTAGATATCTCCCTTAATATAATATATTAACTTGTGATTATTTTACCAACTAGCCATATAGGCGGTAACCTGATTAAGTCAAATTAAGTCCAACCAGCCATAAAGGCGGAACCAAAAAAACCTGCCATATAGGCGGTAAGAAAATTTAATTACCAACCGACCAATCTGGCGGTATCCTTGATTAGTCAAGTTTAAACCAGATTAAAATGAATTACCAACCGACCAATCTGGCGGTATCCTCATTAAGTCAATATTTTAAATAGTGAATATATTATATTTAAGGGAGATTAATCTAAATAGTAACAGTAAAAGAATTACCTTTCACCCTAGCTGGGGAAATTACCTCCTCATGGTGAATAGTAAAAATTGTAAAAAGTAAGAAAGTAAATTACTATTATTACAAAACGTAATTAAAATTATTTACAAAACTAAAAACTAAAAGAAAATAGAGAGAGAAACTCCATATTTACATCAAAGAAGTGAGAGAGAATGGTACAACTGAAACTGAAATCTCGAGCTCAATTTATATGCCTCGGTGGGGTTCCAGCGTCGCGACGCCAAGGCCTTTGGCGTCGCTACGCCAGCTTCTGTCGACGTGGCACGCTCTGGTTCGTCGGCTGCAGATTCTGGATAAGATGATAAGGTGACACGTGGCAAGGTGGTTGGGACTCAATTATTGTGACACGTGGCGGCTTCTGATTGGTCGGCTCCGATTATTATCCGCCACGTGTCAGATAGGGATAAGAGGCCAATAATTGATGCTGACTTGGCGCTGACGTGGCGACACGTGGCAAAGTGACTGTCGGCACCATATAATTGCGACACGTGGCACTTCGTGATTGGCTGATGGTGACGTGGCGGTAAGGTGGCACATTGACTCGGTCAACTGATGATGTGGATGATGACGTGGCAATGACGTGGAGTGACATGTGGCGATGGCGACTGTCGGCACCGTAGGATGATGACACGTGGCACGGCGCATGTTAGCAAAGTCAAACTTTTCTCAGATTCTGACACGTGGACCCGGCGCACGTTAGCACTGTTCGGCGCACGTTAGGTGTCGCGACGCTGAAGGTCTTGGCGTCGCGACGCGGCAAATTACCAAAATGCCATTTTGGTCCAATTTTCACTGTTTTGGCCTAAATCACCTCCAGAGTGTCCTGAAACTTTATTTATCTACAAAATAACACAAAACACATCAAAATATTCACACAACTCAAGAAACTATACAAAATATTAGATTAAATGAGTGGGAAATAGTGATATAATTACCACTCATCACCATTTCCCAAGCAAATAATGACATTATTTTATTTTTAATTACTTAATTATTTAACAATTAATTAATTATTATTTAACGATTAATTAATTAATTAATTAATACAAATATATACATATATATGTATTTTTATTTACACTAAATAACCAAATACATATATTAATTACAAGTGTCAAAATATCATATTTGTGTAACATCCCATATCGGAGATACTACCGGTAGGGAATATGCGGACCTATCCCCCTAAGCCACTGACCTTCTGACTATATTCATCGTTACTAAACCATTTGAATTGTAAAACCATGCACGGGGACCATAGCCAAACTCAACAACATATAATGCATCTTAATTCTCAAAACTATGTACAGAATAATACTTTACTTTACAACTCTATTAAAGAACACTTGAGTATGTTACAATGACTTCACAATGCTAAGGCCTGGCATGCAACTTTACTTTGACTCTGACTGACACTGTATTTCTGACTTAACCTCATAGACCCAAACACCCTAGTGACTTCCATCAGTATTCATCCTCTCGAGCTCGTCCTCCGGGTATACCTGTAAAATAAAAACACTAGGAGTGGAGGGTTGGATCGTTTGAACGACCTAGTGGGTGGACGGTTTAAAACGAAAATTGAAATACTTTATGAAAATCCATTGTTCTAAATTCAAAATCATCTCAAGGAAAACAGATCTTTTCTGAAAACTCTTTCTTTTCTGGAAGCAGTTCTTTTTCTGGAAAACCTTTTTGAAAATATTTCTTTTTGTAAAACTCTGAATTCTTTTTGTAAAACCGAATTCTCTTGAAAACTCTTTCATAAAACTTATCACTTCTGAAAATCATATCTCTGAAAAATCTATCTCATAAAATCTTTTTCTAATAATATGTCTCTGAAAACCTGGCGTATGAGGGCGTTACGTCTCGCTGTCCCCTATATACCTAAACTAGTAGTCTTGGGGCATTACGTCTCGCCGTCCCCGAAGCCACTAAACTAGAGCCATGTATGCTGATCATGATATCATCATGACCCTGAATTTATGGTCTAGGGCGTTACGTCTCGTCGTCCCCCTAGCCCTAAAATCTAGGATCTATGGGAGTTATGTGTCGCCGTCTCCCTAGTCCTGCTCTACATGTGTACATGTTATATCCATCAATTCCAATAGTCACATTTGAGGTGGGTTTTTCCCCATGCTTCCAAAAATTATAAAAATCATGTTTTTAAACTCAAACTTTCTAAAACATTTTGATTCATAAATTAACTTGAATTAAACTTGGATATCGCCCTAAAGTACTTAAAAGTAAGTCTCGAATTAAATATAAATAAGTAATATCAACTTGAAAAAGAAATGTCCACTCGCAGATTTGGAATCTGGCAAGCACTTTTTCCCATCATTGAAGAAAATTAGGGTTCTCACTGATAATCTATAATCGATAACTTTGGTTAGAATATAATTCGTGGAACACACTTCAGAACTAAACTAAGTTTCTCAATTCAACTAATCTATAATCATCACATGATGTATTATGCTTGCGACATGTCATAACACATGTATACGAGATGATACAAAACCCTTAAGATAGTCTCTAACATCCTAAGTTGGAACTGAAATGATATGAATTTGTTTCTGTCTCGCATCCCGACGCCCACAAGATCAGACCCCAGGCAAAGCCTCTGCTTGTTATGTGTCGCAACACTAGATGTTGAGCGTTGCGATGCCTACACGATCAGACCCTAAGCAAAGAGCCTCTGATTGATACGCGTCGTGACGCTAGGTGTTGATCGTCACGACGCTAGCCCGATTTTAGGGCCTAGGACCAACTCCTCATTTACATTGCTCAAGTAATCCCCACCTTCAAACTAACACCCTCATATAGACACTTCTCTAAACTCCAACATCAATACACAAGAAGCATATTAAATCTCAAACTACTATATACCAATTGATCAACATCAATACACAAGAACCATATTCAATCCCCCCAACACATTCACACACACAAATGCCTTAATCCATGTTAATATTATCATGATACTCTCCAAAATGCATGCTAGCAACTTAATCAAAGGCAATTAAGCAATTCAAAACTCTATGGTATACAAGATGCGAATTTGGGGCTTTGTATTCTTTGCTCAAAACTGAAAATTGAGAAGATATAAAGAGAAATGAAGCTTACTTAACCAAGAAAACTTGAGAATTCTTCACCATTCCTTCATTATTTTCATAAGAGTGAAGAAATATTTTGAAGAGCTTCCTTAAACCAAGTTCACGTTTTTGGCTTCTCCAGGGGATGAATGAATAGTGCCTTATTTATAGGCAAAGTGGCTGATTTTTGTGATAAAATGAGTGGTTGAGATTTTGCCACATCACCCAATTCTAGTGTATTCTCGAATTCAACTGTAGCATTCATGGAAATCTCGATTTGTGACCTGCTTTTGATTCTAATTTGGAAAAATATCCAACGAAGAAGTTGTAGGTCTCGGTCTTATTTTTTCGGTGATATAAAGTTCATAAAAATCAGAGATTTTATTAACCATTGGAATCACCTATGAGTCATTCAGTATTCGCTCTAACCAATACCCACACGTCTATACGAGTTTCCAAAAATCATGATACATCGGGTTAAACCATTGGAACTCCAATTCCAATATACGATATGTGCTAGTCTTCTAGGTTATAGAAATTCGACCGTATTCCAAAACCAACGACTATGAATATATATATATATATATATATATATATATATATATACTTTAAGAATAATTTACAATAGTAATACTTATTCCAATGTCGGACCACCTAGTGTCCAGTATTACTACAAGACTATTCTAAGGTTGATGTCATTCTTAGCATATCTATGCATCAATCCATAACAATTGTGCCATTAATAGGGTATGAAATGAAAATATAGTTATTTTATTAATAAATAATATAATGTACAATTCGGATTGGCACTCCAAACACCAACTCAAATAAAGACTTCCCAGACGGTCCCTCATCTTACTATTTCTCCCACCCAAGCATGTTTGACTTGTAAGGTCTTAACTGAATTTTTAATGCATAAGTGCTAATATGGCCGTACTTAAGTTGAATCGTTAATCCTCAATAACCGCACTTGGTCTATATGAAAAATTTATACCAATCTGATCATTAAGAGGTATATTCGTGCCTAAGTCATAGTGATGTCATGTGACCTCATTGAATATGTATCAGAATTCTTCTTTAGCTAGTGCTCTCACGTCTCTAATGATACTTGTGTCTCCTCTAGTCATGTTTCCTTATGTTCTGCCTTAATTCTGGGGTAAGTGTATTCAAGAGTAGTATTTGTCGCTATTAAAAATGATTGAACTGATACTTTATGAGCCTTACATACTCGATCTGATCTTAGCATTCAGTCTTATAATTTTAACTATTTAATTCTCTATTTTGTCTTCACTATGGTCCAATGCTTATCTACTTCGTCCTTCAAACTCTCATACCTCTGCCTATCTGTGAGGCTTAGGACCTCATGATTCATGGTCAAATTCTTCATGTAATTTTATCTTACTATTGTAGTTTTATGTCTCGGTCTACTTATCCGAAAGACATCATCTTTTACATGTCTCTTACCCTACATCATAGGTTACTAAACTGCATCACAAATTTACTTGTTTCTAGAAATACCATCGGGAAGAATATCGTGGTCCATTATTACTATTGTTGTCTAACAAGGGTTGAGAGGGTAGGATTGGTCCTTGACCGGCGTAAACACACACGTATAACGCAAGTGCACGTATCATTCAAGTAGTATAAAAATATCGATCCCACGAGGACTTAATTCCTACTGTTGTTATTAATTGTTGAATCTATTTATTTACAAATATCTATTTAAATGGAGAAGAGAATGATTGTTTGATTGGTTGAATGTGGTTTTCCTTAATTAAAATAAAAAAAAATAAAAAAATAAAATACTAAGGAAAATAACAAAAGACTCAAAGATCTAGGGTTGTGAATCTTTCTAATATCTTTTAAAAGATGAAGTGATTATTTTATGTTTGTGTAATAAATTGGTTTACTAACCTGGTGTTGGTTTTCTACGGTCTAATCGGGATCGTTTTAAGCAAAGAAACATCATGCGAATACATCAAAGAAGTTGCGGAATACTTACAATGATCGGTTAAGCGATGCGACGAACATAAAAATTCTTCTTGGCTCCTTGAGCTCTCGGCAATTGGGCAGTTTTGTGTCCTCAAAAATTCGGCCAACCTCCATGGATATCCTCCATTGATGCTCCAAGCTCCAAGCTTCATTTGGTGATTCCATGCTCACAAGTGCGGTTCCCTATCACCTTTATATGTCCTCTTTTGAGTGCTAGCTCTTGGTGATTTTTGCCACAAAAATCACCATCTTCATCCTTGATCATTCGGCCATGGGAGAAGAAAATGGAGAGAGGAAGAAAATGGCACAATGTCGTGAGTCTTGGCAAGAGAGAGAGAGAGAAAATGTGTTATATTTATCTTATTTTGATTTTCCAAAAATCAAAATACTAAATACAATTTTCAAAAGTCAAAGGCTTTAAAAGCCAACAACTACCACCATCAACTCCCATCACTATTCACATCAATCGATTGACTAGTGATTTGACGGTTGATGTGACTTGTGGGCCGCACTTGAATTCGAAATGCGAGTGCGCCCGCAAACACTCTCGGGCTTGGGTTCGCTAATTCCAAATTAATAAATTTTCCGTTGCGACGTAATTAAATAATTATGCCTAGCAAAATCACTATTCACATCGCTAACGAATTAATTCTAAATTAACTCGTTTGCCCGAATTAAAATCTAATTTCAATTCCGCATCGAAATCCAATTTCGTATAATATATTGAATATATTATTTTATCGATTAATTCCAAATTAATCGTTCTATCTCTTTTAAATAATATTTTATCTCAGATAAAATATCTCCGTAATTAATCCCAGATTAATTTTCTCTCTCATCATTAATTAATCCCAGATTAATAAAGTGCGAGTCATACGTCATCGGTGAATCTTCGGGAAGCGACCCATGAGATCCCCGGATATGTTGGCAGTAAATCCGGTCGTCGGACTATCCGAACACGTAAGTACCTAGTACTACGTTTGTACCGATTTACAAGACAAGGTTGGCTTCTAGCAAAGCGTCATGCCTACCCAATTCTCCAGAAATATCCTTACAGGAATATGTGATCTATATCAGGCGTAGTATACGTAGTATTGCGTATTTCGATCCAGTATCGGATGTCACGTGCAAGGCCTGGGGCTGGAATTGTGTCTGCCCCGTACGAAGCACATATCGGATCTCTGGTAACTAGTCTCTATAATCGGATAAACATGACCTAGTCATAATATCCCGATAGCTGCAGCATATAAGAGAACGAGTTCCGTATCCTGCGTGATCATCATCTCCACTATGACTGGAGTGATACTTTCATCTCGACATAACACCCAAAACACTAGGATTCTCAATATACCCAGAAGAGGCGTACACAGAACCTGTTAAAGCCCTGGAACACGAAATTATGCGAAAGCCTCTGTCGATAGTCAGACGCAAATACCCAGTTTAACCCAATTGAACCATATGTTTATGTCAACCAAATTACATGGATTCATTAAGTTTAAGTTCCAATTATGGCTACCCCCGCCCGACAGGTATATGTCTATCCTGAAAGGAAATCTATTAAAATGTTATCTATCCTCAAGGAAGATCGTGGGCTATTAAGTCTAAAGCTGAAACCTAAAAATCCTTTGTCAAGTTTATTTTAGATTTACCACATCAATCTTATTGGTGATCAGACAACAAGAAGCATTAAGCTTAAGACTAAATAATTAAACCTTTAAATTACCCAAACTATAAAATAACCCCTTATAAACCAGTGATATTGGATTTCATCACAACCCTAGATAACTGGCTTAGTTACGACACATATTTACGGGTAGTAAAAACTTAAATAAAATAAAAGAAATAAAGTAAAATGCTGAAAAGTAAATTGTTGAAAAGTAAATTACGGAAAGTAAATGCTGAAATTAAATACTGAAAATTAAATGCTGAAAGTAAATTACTGAAAAGTAATTGCTGAAAGTAAATTGTTGAAAAGTAAATGCTGAAAGTAAATTGCTGAAAAGTAAATGCTGAAAGTAAATTGCTGAAAAGTAAATGCTGAAAGTAAATTGCTGAAAAGTAAATAAAGTAAAAGTACAATAAAAGAAAATACTGAGGTAAAAGGATCCATTTTTATTACTTCTATTTTAGATATCTCCCTTAATATAATATATTAACTTTGCATGATAATTACCAACCAGCCATATAGGTGGTATCCAGATTAAGTCAAATTAATAATTAATTATCAACCGACCTATCAGGCGGTATCCAGTTTAGTCAGGTTAAAACCAATTTAAATAATTACCAACCGACCAATATGGCGGTATCCTCGTTAAGTCAGGTTTTAACTAGTTTATATATTATAATTAAGGGAGATTAATCTAAATATTAGTAATAAAAGTTTTACCTTTTACCCCAGCAAAGGGGAGTTACCTTCTCATTACTGAAAAGTAGAAACTGAAAATTAAAGAAAGAAAAGTATTGTGCGTAAAAGTAAATTGCGGAAAGTAAAAACTGAAAAGTAAAGAAAAGAAAGTGCGAAAGCGGAAATTAATTACTGAAAACTGTAAATAAACAAACAAGATACAATCTTCTTAGTATTCTTAAGGAATTCCTTAGAAGAAAGTATGAATTTACAAATAAAATGGCTTGGTATTTATAGGCAAAATTTGGCCTCCATCAAATCATCCACCAAATCCATTATTAATTGCTCCACTAATTGCTCCACTAATTGCTCCACCAAATCCATTATTAATTGCTCCACTAATTGCTTATCATGTTTGGTGGTGATTTGATAATTTTTATTATTTATTTATTAATTTATTTTTTTGCTTTGAAAATGACTTTAATAATTACACACAACACACTTCTGGATAGTTCATCCATTTCGGGCATGACATCTTCAGAAATCAAAAATCTTTTATCTTTCAAAATTGTAGATCTTTGAGTCTTCTTTAATCTGGAACTTGAATCCGCTCATTTCGATATAGGAGTAAAAAGTTATGCCCAAAATACGACAGATGCGTAAAATTGGAATTTCCAAAACTGTACTTCGTTAAAACTCCCTTTCAAGTTTCCAATCTCCAAAATTAATATGTCAAGTCCAATATTTGCCCTTATTTGACCCACATTTCGTCCTAAATGATTTCATTTCATCAAACCCGAGAAACTAAACAAAATATTAAGTAAAAGGGGCGGTAAATATTGATATATTTTCCGCTCATCACACCCCCAAACCTAACATTTTGCTAGTCCTCGAGCAAAACAACAAAATAAAATACAAGAAAGAATTAAAATTAAACTAAGCCACTTTCGTAAGGATCACGGTTGCATTTAGCATATGCAACAAGTCTTTAAACCCCTAGGTGTCCCTAGTGGACGAGTTATAGTCTCGTGAGGGCTTACAGCAACGATACCCACAAACGTTTTACAAAAGTAAAAAGATAATAAAACTAATGCACACAAAAGCAAAAAGACAATAGACAAAAGAATAAAGATATTTGCCCTTAGTTGACCCACATTTCGTCCTAAATGATTTCATTTCATCAAACCCGAGAAACTAAACAAAATATTAAGTAAAAGGGGCGGTAAATATTGATATATTTTCCGCTCATCACACCCCCAAACCTAACATTTTGCTAGTCCTCGAGCAAAACAACAAAATAAAATACAAGAAACAATTAAAATTAAACTAAGCCACTTTCGTAAGGATCACGGTTGCATTTAGCATATGCAACAAGCCTTTAAACCCCTAGGTGTCCCTAGTGGACGAGTTATAGTCTCGTGAGGGCTTACAGCAACGATACCCACAAACTTTTTACAAAAGTAAAAAGATAATAAAACTAATGCACACAAAAGCAAAAAGACAATAGACAAAAGAATAAAGAAGTTAGTGACTGATCAGGTGAAACTTCTACTCCAAGTTACTAGTTGTTTTTTTCTTTCTAAATTACTAAATAAGTAACTTCTCCGATTATATTTACCATTCTCCATATGCACAGCCGACAAAATATTAATCAACTTATTTTTGCCCACAACAGTCACAAGTGCAGTTGATAAGAGAGTAATATTTTTGTCTTAAAGTTTTATCAGAATTCACACTTTTTTGCAGCAATGGAATAATTTTTCTGATTTTTCTGATTATTTTTTTTTTATTTTTGATTATTTTTTTTTATTTATATACAATACCTTCCGTTTATGTAGCGAGCTTTGGGCCAGTGACTCCCAAACCAGTTGGTTTTAGGGCACTAAGTGTTAAAACACCCTTACAGACTTAATAACTCAGATCTCAGACGTTTTTTTTTTTTATTATTCCATCATTTTTTGAGATGTTTTCTCCAATTAAACTAGAGCACTGAATATTACAAATTTTTCAATATTAGCTCATGTCCGTATGTTACTATGTATGTTGATATTATCCGCTAACTGAGCATATGAAGATCCATTTTAGTCAGTTTTATGGAGAATTCACAAATTAAATAATTTAAAATGAAATAAACAAAAATTAACTTGTTCCGAAATAGGTTTGAGATACGTCTCAGGAGTTTAAACTCCTTAATCAGCTATCTCTTACCAATTTCACCTTTTTAGTCAAAATAAAAACACAAAATATTTTTGTAATTTTTGAAAAAATTTCAATTTTTTTTGTATTTTTCGAAAAATTTTGGACTAAAAAAAAAAACAACACACAAGCTAAAAACAAGGTTCTGATCAACTAATTCCCTCCCCCAAACCTAAATGAGACATTTTCCCCCAATGTATTAAACAGTAGAAGAATAGTTTATAAGATAATACCTGGTTAGCTGAAATTTTACAGGAAATTAAAGGTTAAGATCCAGATTAATCCGACACCTCTTACCAAGATCGTCCTCGGACCAATTTATCTTTGAAATGATAGGGTCAATTTGTGGTTCATAGGCTAAGATTTGTTCAATTAGATCCGGAGCAGTTCTGGCAGTAAAGATGAGTTCTTTTAAAGGTTTTGACACGAACCCATTTCTCCGAGCATCATCAAGAAACACACAAAGAAAATCATAAAATCCATCAACGTTAAACAGCCCAATTGGTTTCTGGTGTATGTTCAGGTTCGCCCAAGATAGCACTATAAAATTTCCTCCAATGTGCCCAAGCCACCTGGCAAAGCAATAAAAGCATCAGCACGGTTAATCATTTCTACCAGTCGTTCAGACATATCTGGCACAATAAGTTCCTCTCTGTTTGATGGTTCAATAAGATTTGCCTCTGCCAAGGGTTTTGGGATGATTCCCAAAACGTGACTGCCTCCTTCCTGTACGGCCTTTGAAACGATCCCCATTAGTCCAAGATTGCCTCTGCCATATATTAAGTGCATATTCCTTGCAGCTAAGACTCGACCCAATTCATGTGCTGCTTCTACGTATTGTGACTTAGTACCAACACTAGTACCGCAAAACACACAGATGTTTTCAACTCGTCTTCTTGAAGTAGCTTCCATGTTTTACTCTGGATGTCTTCAAAAGTGCAATGATGAGTTGAATTTATAACACCTGAAAAGGGTGAGAAATAATAGCACTAGTATCTTCCAAATGACGATTGTTAGCTAAACAATAAAATAAATCGTGAACGGTCAAAAAGTCTGGATTCTGTCTACGAAAATAAAGATAATTACAACAGAAAAGCAAATCAAAGCAATAATTAAGGCAACGGAATTATGTACGCAATACGCCATTCGCTTAGTATAAATTCATTAGGATGCGTCTCAAGAATCCATTCCTTACTCAGCCATCGCTAATGAATTATCTCTTATTTTTGCCAAACATCATTCCTTCTGTCTTATGCTTTGGTTGAGCTTTTCCCTACAAAAATAACACACAAAATTAAAAACTCTACAACATGTATACACAAAATATAAAAATAGAAATTACAATAAAATGCATGGGTTGCCTCCCTGCTAGCGCTAAATTTTTCGTCTTCAGTCAGGCGTGACTGAAATCTATCCGTCAAGGAGGTTTCAATGTCATTTTGGACGTCTAATTAAAGACAATCCCATGTGCGTTGCTTTTGAAGGGTCTCTTCCAACAGTAAAGGGGAAAAAATACTTTTGTCCCATTCAGTGGTTCCTGAAAAGAAAGAAAGAAAATCAGGAGGTCTTGTATGGTGCTTGACTTAGAATGGGAGTTCTATTCTGTCAAGCTTCTAGGTGATATCTTTGATTTGTACTCCCCAAAACAGTGATGTTTCACCTGAATGCATTGGATTCTCAATAATTTCAGACATTTGCTCCTTCATTTGCTCTGCTTCTTGCTCCACCTTTTCTTCACAGATGTATTTTAAAATTTCCGTATTCAATTCTTCATCCGTCATCTGTGAAATGTATGCTCCATAAGTGTCAATCTGAGGATGTAAAGTTATGTCTGTTTTTAGGTCTTCATCCTCTGATCTGAGTGAAATGATTGGCTCAAGTAGATCTTCTTCAAACATTTGTGCAATGGAAGCTCCAATATCTTCATTTGGAGGAAAGAAAGTTTCATCCTCATTTGTTGGTGCAGTTGGTACAAATAACTCAGCTTCTTTATCCTCGTCAGAGTCAGAATAATAAAAATCAAATTGAGACTTTGTTGATTCAGGCTCCTGAACTGATACCTATGATTCTTGATATTGCTGATCCTCGTCCTCTGTTATGATGTCATGATGAATCTCAGGATAATCGAAGGCTTCTTCAGTATTATTTGAATTTGCTCCGTGAGATATGTGATTCAGGTTATCTGTTAATTGTCTAATTTGATTTGTCATCCTCTGTATAGACGCCGCTTGACTCTGAATTTGTGCATCAAATTGAGCTTCCCGTTCCTCGAACCAATCTTTGAGCATGTGAATCAACTGATCTTCCTCTGATGGTTCTGGTTCTTGGTGAAGATCGTAGATGGATGGTGGATAAGATGGAAAGTATGATGGTTCTTCATACCATGAAGGATTTTGATAGCTCTGCCACCCTGGATTGTAGTTGTACTCACAATGATCTCTCGGGTGGTTACCATTACATATGTCACATCTCCCCATTGCGTCTTGTTGAGCAAATGTGGTATTGCTTGGTTCTAGCATCCAGTGATAGTTGTTGGACTTGACAACAGGCCTCAGAAAATCGGACTGTTGCTCCCATATTTGGGGTGTATCTTCTTCTAGTAAAGATCGTAATCTTTCAATCTCCCAATAATGTTCCATTTTTTTAATCACCTGAAAACAAAAGAAAGAAATAAAAATTACAGATAAAAATAAAGAAAATTAGATACAAGTAAATTAGATAGCTTCAAAATTAATAACTCAAGAAAAATAAGTCCCCGGCAACGGCACCAAAAACTTGATCGGCGTAAACACACACGTATAACGCAAGCGCACGTATCGTTCAAGTAGTATAAAAATATCGATCCCACGAGGACTTAATTCCTACTGTTGTTATTAATTGTTGAATCAATTTATTTACAAATATCTAATTAAATGGAGAAGAGAATGATTGTTTGATTGGTTGAATGTGGTTTTCCTTAATTAAAATAAATAAAATAAACAAAAGAAAATACTAAGGAAAATAACAAAAGACTCAAAGATCTAGGGTTGTGAATCTTTCTAATATCTTTTAAAAAATGAAGTGATTATTTTAGGTTTGTGTAATAAATTGGTTTACTAACCTGGAACACGGAATTATGCAAAAGCCTTTGTCGATGGTCAGACGCAAATACCCAGTTTAACCCAATTGAACCATATGTCTATGTCAACCAAATTACCTGGATTCATTAAGTTTAAGTTCCAATTATGGCTACCCCCGCCCGACAGGTATATGTCTATCCTGTTAAGAAATCTATTAAAATGTTATCTATCCTCAAGGAAGATCGTGGGCTATTAAGTCTAAGGCTGAAACCTAAAATTCTTTTGTCAAGTTTATTTTAGATTTACCACATCAATCTTATTGGTGATCAGACAACAAGAAGCATTAAGCTTAAGACTAAATAAGTAAACCTTTAAATTACCCAAACTATAAAATAACCCCTTATAAACCAGTGATATTGGATTTCATCACAACCCCAGATAACTGGCTTAGTTACGACACATATTTACGGATAGTAAAAACTTAAATAAAATAAAAGACATAAAGTAAAATGCTGAAAAGTAAATTGCTGAAAAGTAAATTACGGAAAGTAAATGTTGAAATTAAATACTGAAAATTAAATGCTGAAAAGTAAATGCTGGAAGTAAATTACTGAAATGTAAATGCTGAAAGTAATTGCTGAAAAGTAAATGCTGAAAGTAAATTGCTGAAAAATAAATAATGTAAAAGTACAATAAAAGAAAATACTGAGGTAAAATGATCCATTTTTATTACTTCTATTTTAGATATCTCCCTTAATATAATATATTATCTTTGCATGATAATTACCAACCAGCCATATAGGCGGTATCCAGATTAAGTCAAATTAATAATTAATTACCAACCGACCAATCAGGCGGTATCCAGTTTAGTCAGGTTAAAACCAATTTAAATAATTACCAACCGACCAATATGGCGGTATCCTCGTTAAGTCAGGTTTTAACTAGTTTATATATTATAATTAAGGGAGATTAATCTAAATATTAGTAATAAAAGTTTTACCTTTTACCCCAGCAAAGGGGAGTTACCTTCTCATTACTGAAAAGTAGAAACTGAAAATTAAAGAAAGAAAAGTATTGTGCGTAAAAGTAAATTGCGAAAAGTAAAAACTGAAAAGTAAAGAAAAGAAAGTGCGAAAGCGGAAATTAATTACTGAAAGCTGTAAATAAACAAACAAGATACAATCTTCTTAGTATTCTTAAGGAATTCCTTAGAAGAAAGTATGAATTTACAAATGAAATGGCTTGGTATTTATAGGTAAAATTTTGCCTCCATCAAATCATCCACCAAATCCATTATTAATTGCTCCACTAATTGCTCCACCAAATCCATTATTAATTGCTCCACTAATTGCTTATCATGTTTGGTGGTGATTTGATAATTTTTATTATTTATTTATTAATTTATTTTTTTGCTTTGAAAATGACTTTAATAATTACACACAACACACTTATGGATAGTTCATCCATTTCGAGCATGAAATCTTCAGAAATCGAAAATATTTTATCTTTCAAAGTTGTAGATCTTTGCGGCTTCTTTAATCTGGAACTTGAATCAGCTCAATCCGATATTGGAGTAAAAAGTTATGCCCAAAATACGACAGAAGCGCAAAATTGGAATTTCCAAAACTGTACTTCGTTAAAACGCCCTTTCAAGTTTCCAATCTCCAAAATTAATATGTCCATTCCTATTTTTGCCCTTATTTGACCCACATTTCGTCCTAAATGATTTCATTATGTCCCAATATTATTTTATCTGCAAAATAAACTAAAACACATCAAAACGTTCATCAAACCCGAGAAACTAAACAAAATATTAAGTAAAAGGGGCGGTAAATATTGATATATTTTCCGCTCATCAATCCTGAAGTCTATTTCAGTTGTGGTGGTCTCCTTATTTACATACCTTATATTGGGGTCCTACACTAAGGTACTACTACTAGGAACTATCTGAATTACCTCCTTCAATTTTATTTGTGATTCATCTTTGACTATTGGTCATATTACCTCTTACTGAGAACCCCCTTAAGGTTCATGCTCTCTTAAAATCCTATTTTTCTTTCTCAGTTACTTTTCCTACTAATCTTAGTTTCTTAACCCTCTCAAGTTATTACTTCCTCGAAAGCTCTACATCATTTTCGACAGTTTAGGGAATCATTACTAATAATTTCAGTTCGAGTGTTATTCTCTTACTAGTTCATCCATTCTAGTATAATGAGGATTCTTTATGAGCCATATACCATATTTCTGAGGATTGCTCACTCTGATTTCTTTGCTATTTTGAGCTTTTACTTTCTTAAGGCCTCCAATTCGACGATAAGGTAGGTTATCACTCCTAGATTCGGCTAGATTTTATGTGGATTCAAAATACTCCATCTCTTATAGAATATTACAATCTTATTATTCTTGTCTAGGTTCTGTTAAACTTATTGATTTGGCTATCTTGCTGTCTCATGATCTATCCATCATGTCATGTACTCTTCTTTACTTGTTTAACTTCTTACTGGGCTCTACGTTTGGGGGGTGAAAACATGCTCGCATGTTTGGTTAAATGTCTATATACTTACTAGAGTAGGGGCTACTAGAAGGAAGAGTCTTCATTCGTTCTGTCGGGACCTGGATCGATTACCCTATGTTTTAGGGGTCCACAACTTTTATCATCTATTCTGAGGTCTCCATTTTTGTTTCTGTCTTCAAGCTATGATATCTATGTTACTATATGTGATGAACTTTCTTGTTACTCTTGCTTTCCTCTATATTATTTCCATATCTTATCTTTTGGCTGTCGAGGCTAGTGGTGGTTCATTCTTATTGGCTACTTTCTAGATCTCTGCTCTTGCTATAGGCTACACCTATAACACTTAATCTAACTGTTCATGCTGGTACTTTTTGTTAACTCATGAGTGTCTCCAGTCTCATGGGCCTGGTCCTTTAAACTTACGTGGGTTTCTACTAACATTGGTATGATCTATGGATTCTTACATATAGTGTAATTTGCCCATCTAAGATCATGTCGGGTTCTTTCTTTCTAACTTCAAAAACTTCCTTGGACCTTTTCTGGGTGATCTTCTCTCAAGGTTTGCTACCCCGATCTCAGAATATGATATTATGGGTACTGAGCTTTCTTACGGTTATCTCTATTTATGCTAGCAAAAGATGGGACAATCATCTTATATCTCAACAGATGTCGATGTCATTGTTCTGGTATTCTTTATCCTGATAGAGTCTATTACTAATGCAAGATATGTATGAGATAAACTCATTCATGACAGCTTCATTAACTGGTACCACTGAGAGGTTTGAAATCTATGTAGCTTAGGGTCGTATCTATATTGGGTTTCTTGGTTGAGGCAACTAATCATTTTTCCTTACGACATTCATTTTATTCATTTACAAACCTGGGTTTGGTTGTCTAAAATCCCTACATCCTTTGTGGCACCTCATATCTATTGGAAACTTCCACGACTCATCTTGATTTCTTGATTCTTTATCTTTCTGACTATCTTTCGTGATTCGGAAAACTTTCTATCTATACGTGATACTCAAAGGCTACGAGATCTATTTGAAAGAATTTTCTGAGAAGAGAAGGAATCTTACTTGGGTCTATCTAATATTTTTATTCTTGCTCAAGCTTGCTATATTCCCCTTACTACTATAAGTTCTGGCATTCTCTTTATTATCTCATTATGTATCTCCACCTCTTACTGCCTCTGGTTGCTTTAAGCATATGTACCTTATTCTTTACTTTTATTTTTAGCTGTATCTTTCTCTTTCTATTCCCTGGGTGGGTATTCTTAGAACTTTACCATCTATTCTCATAGTTTATCTTGAACTTTTGACAATAACCCAAGATGTCTACAGAAGGATTCTCAGCTAGAACGAGGATAATGGTTACTTTCATTAAGAAGAAAATTCAAGTAGCTTTGGGAATTCTTACTAACCTTTCTATAGGGATTGAGGACGCACTCGAGGATCGGATACTGGAGAGGTAGTGCCTCGCATACGGGTATCCAGGGTATACTACGTATATAAGACCCTAGCACTCTACCCACTGCAGTCACCGACTCCCTAGACCATGCTCTGATACCATCTTTGTAACATCCCCCTCTCGGAGATGCTACCGGCAGGGAATAAGCGGACCTATCCTCCATGAGCCACTGACCTTATGACTATATTCATCATTACTAAACCATTTGAAATACAAAACCATGCACATGGACCATAGCCCAACTCAACAACATATAATGCATCTTAATTCTCATAACTATGTACACAATAATACTTTACCTGAGCATGTTACAATGACTTCATAATGTTAATACCTGACATGCAACTTTACTTTGACTCTGTCTGACACTGTATCTCTGACTTGACCTCATAGTCCCAAACACCCTAGTGACTGCCATCAGTATTCATCCTCTTGAGCTCGTCCTCCAAGTATACCTGTAAAATAAAAACACTATGAGTGTGGGGGTTAGATCATTTGAACGACTTAGTGAGTGGACGGTTTAAAATGAAAACTGATATACTCTATGAAAATCCATCATTCTAAAACCAAAATCATCTCAGGGAAATAGATCTTTTCTGAAAACTCTTTCTTTTATGGAAGCATTTATTTTTCTGGAAAATCTTTTTCTGAAAATCTTTTTTCTGTAAAACTCTGAATTCCTTTTGTAAAACTGAATTTTCTTGAAAACTCTTTCATAAAACTTATCACTTTTAAAAATCATAACTCTGAAACATCTGTCTCTGATAATCTATTTCTGAGAATATATCTCTAAAAACATGACGTATGAGGGAGTTACTTCTCGTCGTCCCCCTATACGCCTAAACTAATGGTATTGGGGCGTTACGTCTCGCCATCCCCCAAGCCACTCAACTAGAGTCAAGTGTGATGATCATGTTATCATCCTGACCCTGAATATAGGGTCTATGGGCATTACGTCTCGCCGTCCTCCTAGTCCTGCTCTACTTGTGCACATGTTATATCCGTCAATTCCAGTAGTTACATCTGAGGTGGGTTTTTCCCCAAGCTTCCAAAAATCTTAAAAATCATGTTTTTAAACTCAAACTTTCTAGAACATTCTGATTCATAAATTAACTTGAAAAAACTTGGCTATCGCCATAAATTACTTAAAAGTAAGTCTCGAATTAAAAGCAAATAAGTAATATCAACTTAAAAAAAGAAAGGTCTACTATTTGGAATCTGGCTGGCACTTCTTTCCTTCATTGAGGAAAACTACGGTTCTTGTCGATAATCTATAATCGATAACTTTGGATAGAATATAAGTCGTGGAACACTCTTTGTAACTAAACTAAGTTTCTTAATTCAACTAATCTATAATAACCACATAATGTATTATGCTTGCGACATGTCATAATGTATGTATATGAGATGATACAAAACCCTTATGGTGGTCTCTAATATCCTAAGTTGGAAAAGAAGTGATATGAAACTGTTTATGTCTCGCGTCGCGACGCCCATAAGATCAGACCCGATGTAGAGCCTTTGCGCGTCATGACGCTAGATCCTGAGCGTTGTGATGCCCACACGATCAGACCATAGGCAGAGTGTTGGGAAGCGGCCGCGAGTGCGCAGCGGAAAATTAAATAAATTAAATTATGATGCCGCTATCCCTTTAACGAAGACCCATTTGTTTTGATTATTCTACAAGCCTATGCATGTTACTATATATTCTAAGCATAAAAACTCATAAAATATGTAAAGAACATAAACCTAAACATGCTAACTATCATAAGAACTCTAATTAAAATAAAATAAAAAAAGAAAAAGACTTACTTGAACCGAAGACTCCTCCAGTCATCCCTCCAATCTACAAGCTTTTCTCGAACTCAACAAGCTCTTCCACTTTCCAAAGAGCCACCCAAGTGTGTGGCCTCCAAAGATGCACACACCAAAGCCAAAACTCAACGGCAAGACTACGCCTTGAGTGCACGGGTATTTTGCCCTTGGTGCTAGCCTAAGCAAATACCTCAAAACTTTTAACTCGAGGTTCCTCTAGTCAATTAGACTTAAGGATCCTCAAAATCAGTGGCTTACTCTTAAACATTAGAGTTGCTCACTTATATAAACCCAAGATATGAAAGGTTTGATGCAAAAATTTGTAAAGAATTCTTTGGGTTTATATAGGTGCTCCAAAGATAACAAAATTAATTAAGAATCTAATGTGGGATAAATGCTAATTTAATCTTAGCCATTGGATCTTAATTTAGTGGTTTAATGAGATTATAAGACCCTAATAAGAGTTTGGACCGAATTGGAATTCAAAATAAATAACAAATAAATTTTTTTTACTATTCATGTTATTTATTTATTTATTTATTCCAATTCCCAAAGTGCCCATATCGTCATTCACCAATCCCTAAGCCACTATGGAACCTCATTAATGATCTGTTCAATAATTAAACACATTGAACCATTTATGAAAAATTCCTACAGCAATCATATATGCTGTTAAATTTGTACTGTGTACTGTTAACCATGGATTTCGACTTTGTTGTGTGTGACCTTTTGGGTTCCCCTCAAATTGGACATGAAATGAATCATGATAATTTAATCGAACATAAATTATCCTCTGATCAGATGGTCGTTCGATTTCAATGACCAAGGTTGACATCTAGCAACATGCCAAGGCCCCAAAATGAGAAGGAAATATATATACCCATTTTGTATGGGATTTATATATGATACGGTCTCTCGCCTCACTGTATCCCCACCGTTTGACCTAGGGTATGGAAAGTGTCTACCCATATAGTCAATGGTATGATGTTGATAGTGTCATAAATCGTGCTAACCCAAGAATCTCACATGATTCTTCCGCTGCGGCCACAGTCTCAAGCACTGATCACACATATCAACACGTGAACTGGAATACTACTCTTATAAGAAAATATTATCCGAGAGAGTGGCGATTCTCTGTTGTATCTTTACAAACTTCATATGTTTCAACAAATGACCCAATCATACCCTTATGACCGGATCTTTTGAACCGGGGAAGGAGAATGTCAAATTTATTTGATCCACACATAAGATTGTAAAGACCTCAAGTCTAAGGACTAGTCATACAATCGATATATGAAAGTTCTCACAGACACATGGGATAAACACTCCATGTGAAAACTTTCGGCGGTCAGTTCGATGGACATGAGCAACTCATGTATCCATGTGATACACCAAGCGGACGGATCTCTGCTAGTAGCCTATGAGATCGGCTACCCCACTTAAGGGCGGATCATATCATCATGCTAGTCTCTCCGCTTTGTGAACGCTCAGATTATTCACAAAACTATGACTAGAAACGTTTAAGAGTAATGATTCTCATAAGGAGTGGAAACCATTATCTTATTACTCCAAGGGCTTTATTACAGTGTTTGATGATATATATAATCTATGTAAGACACGTATAATAAAGATTACCATTTTATTAATTAATGAAAATATAACAAATACATGTACATATAGCCCATCCACAAGCTGGGCATAGGGCATATCCCTAACATAGAGAGCCTCTGATTGATACTCGTCACGACTCTATGTGTTGAGCATCGCGACGCTAGCCCGATTTTAGGTCCTAG
>SKCR01034622.1:0-85763 GCA_019454045.1 Zanthoxylum bungeanum
TAAGACCCATCTAGTTAATTTAGAATAGCATGTAAGCATGTATTAGAGTAATGAAGTTTAAATCGTAGTATCAGAGATGATTCGGGTGTTCCGGGGAAACCGTAGTTGTTTTAGATAAGTTGGAAGTTCCGCAAATAGTGGTATTAACCTTGCGTTGTTACTTGTTTGACAGATCGGACCCGGATCGCGGGGCATTCGCTTAGCCAGGTAAGTAACTCATACTGCAGAATACTTAAGAAATCTAACGTTGCTCGAAATTAGTAATATAACAAAGTCGTATATAGTTTATATATATGAAACATGTATATATAAAGATTAGTGTAAAAGAAAGTAGTAGATGTATCTATATACACATGTAGATGAAAACAAGCAGTTATAAGTATATATAGAGAGTAGAGATAAGCATGAGCACATAGAAGTATAGAGATGTATATGTAGGTATAAACTAGTATGTATATTCAGATAATAGCATATGGATAATATCATGAATATAATTTAATTAGGCTTGGGTTTGGGGGTTGTAGAAACTACACCCTAGGGAATGAACTAAAGTTTAGAAAATGACAATTATGAAAAGTAACAGTATATGTTCAGTGTATGTAGAACGATACCAAAACAAGAATACGAGTGTATACACGTATAAGCAAGAGTATGTAGGTTACATGGAGAAATAAGTAAGTTATATAAATAAATTGTTTGTATGTATTTGATTTAGCATAACCAATAATTTTAGAAAATGCCTAAATGGGCCTATTATTGGGATAGATGTTCTAGTATGGTATAAATGATTAGAGAGTAATGGAAATGAATGAATAAGTAAACTTTTATACTTTAAGTCATACATTCGTTTATAATGATCGATTGTGTGTATGAATGTAAATTAAACATTATATTGTTTGTAAGCCACCAGCAAGGTAAGTTATAGAGGTAAGCTAAGTTATGATGGTTTGAATGTGTGGCATGTAAAGATAAATATAGATATGTATGAATGTAGATAAATTTATCATGTTTTAGTTTGAGCAAGCATTCTGTTGATATTTGAGCTTATAGTTTTGTAAAATCATTATAGATGGAATCAGGATAGAGTAGAGAGGAGCAGAGATGCATATATGTAGGTTTCTATAATTAGTCCCCAAAGAAAGTATAAGCCAATGAAACACACAAATTTATACATGCAAAGCTTGAAGCATGGCGGAATCATACTTACAAAGCTTGTGACGAAAATTGATGAAGAGAATCCTTGAGTCTTCAAGGTGGAAACTTTCGGCCAAGAGCTAGAGGGAGAGAAGCTTCAAGTCTTCTAGTATTGCCAAGCTCCAAGGTTGTTTCCCTATCACCTCCTTTGATCCCTCATTGTGCTAGCAAAAATGGAGAAATGAAAAACAATTTTTCTGCCTTGTAGAAGCTCATGGCGTGAGCAAGAAGAAGAAGAGGGAGATAGGCTTTTGGTTTTCTTTTTTTTCTTTTCTTGTTTCAAAAACGTGAAATGATGAGAATAACAATTACCAAAAATATTTGGTAAAAAACCTTCAAAAAAACCGTGAAAAGGTTTTCCCTCCCAAAAGCCATTAAATGGCCTCACCACTTACATTGAGAATAGTGACAATGTATCATCCCATAAATGTGACTAGATACATCCATCAACTAGTCGTGTCAAGTGATGAGACTTCGCGATGTGATTTGCGGGTCCCACTCGTTTCAAAATACGAATGTGTCCGAAAACACTTTCGGGCTCGGTTTCGCTAATTCCGAATTAACGAATTTCCGTCGCGACGTGAATTAAATATTACGCCTAGCGAAATTACTATTCACATCACTAACGAATTAATTCTAAATTAATTCGTTTGCCCGAATTAAAATCTGATTTTATTCCGCGTCGAAATCTAATTTCGTTTAATATATCGAATATATTATTTTATCGATTAATTCCAAATTAATCGTTCTCTCTCCTAATTAGGCATTTTATCCAAGATAAGTTTCTCCTCCGTAATTAATCCAAGATTAATAAAGTTCGAATCAAACATCATAGGTGAATCTTCAGGAAGCGACCCAAGAGATCTCCGGATATGTTGGCAGTAATAACGGTCGTCGGATAATCCGAACACGTACGTACCTCGTACTACGTTTTTTACGATTTACCGATTACAAGACAAGGTTGGCTTCTAGCAAAGCGCCATGCCTACCCAATTCTCCAGAAATATTCTTATTGGAATATTAGATCTTTATCAAGCGTAGTATACCGTAGTATCGCGTACATCGATCCAGTATCGGACGATCACATGTTAGGCCTGGGGCTGGAAATGTGTCTGCCCCGTACGAAACATATATCGGATATCAAACAACTAGTCTCTTTAAATCGGACAATCCTGACCTGGTCATATTGTCCCAACGGTTGCAACATTTTATAGAGTACTAGTTCTGTATCCTGCGTGATCATCATCTCCATATGTCTGAAGTGATACTTCCATCTTGACATCACATCCAGTACACTACGATTCTCGATAAACCCAGAAGAGGCGTACACAGAACCGGTTAAAGCCCCGAACCACCAAAACCAAAGTTTACCGATTGTCGCAAGTACTAGCGATGCAAGTCTCAGGTTAAGACCATATACACCTACCCTGATGCGGCCTCCCATAGACACGCAGACATACTACCAATGGGATTCCGCGGGGTCTATCCAGAGCGAAGCTGTTTTCCGTACCATCGGTAAAACACAACCTCCTATCGCACTTGCATAAGTATCCAATACTTAAATATATGAGAACTATTGCCGTTGTGCCATCACAACTCGCACAAGTGCAATACTAGTCTATTCCGCATTATCGATGTCCGATCTCGATAATACTCCGACTAGGGATATTTAATGATTAAACCTTTTATATTGATACTGTCTCATATCATCTCAATACGGAACTAATCATATGGACTTTTGCCATTAATATATCAAAGTAAATAATTTTACAAAACGGCAAAAGGCAATTTCATTATCACATAGTTGATTTTGTACAATAATACAATATCATTTACAAACAGTGATGCTATGGGTCATAATGTCTAACAATCTCCCACTTGGCCTATAGCCAGTCACTCAAGCATCTAATACCTGAACTATGTATATGTCGTTCAAACACATCCTGAAGAACAGCCTTCGTCAGCGGATCTGCAATTGTTGTCATCCGATGCGACCTTCTCGACTTTTACATCGCCACGATGTATAATCTCCCGAATCAGATGGTAACGCCGAAGAACATGCTTGGATCGTTGATGAGACCTTGGTTCCTTAGCTTGTGCTATAGCCCCATTATTGTCACAATACAATGGCACGGGCTCAGCTGCTAACGGAACTACTCCTAATCCGATTAGGAATTTTCGGATCCAAACTGCCTCCTTTGCTGCTTCTGACGCAGCAATATACTCCGCTTCTGTTCTGTTGTTGAATCGGCAACAGTATCTTGCTTGGAAGATTTCCAGCTCACTGCTCCGTTATTCAAAAAAAAAATGTACCCCGATTGCGACTTGAAGTCGTCCTTGTCGGTTTGGAAACTTGCATCGGTGTACCCAGACACCTCAAGTTCTCCACCTCCATAAATTAAGAAAGCATCATTAGTTCGTCTAAGATACTTAAGGATATTCTTAACTGCCATCCAGTGACCTTCACCTGGATCGGCCTGATAGCGACTGCACATGCTCAAAGCATATGACACATCAGGTCGCGTACATATCATGGCATACATGATCGATCCGACTGCCGAGGCGAACGGTATCCGACTCATGTTATCTCTCTCTTCTTTAGTCTTAGGACACATGTCTTTAGACAGAAGGATACCACGCGACATTGGCATCAATCCCTTCTTGTATTAATCCATGTTGAATCGCTTCAACACTTTGTCAATACATGTACTCTGGGAGAGTCCAAGCAGCTTTCTAGATCTATCCCGGTAGATCTTTATTCCCAGAATAAAGGCTGCTTCTCCCAGATCTTTCATGGAGAATTTTAATGAAAGCCAAGCTTTCACCGACGTTAGCATGGGAATGTCATTTCCTATAAGCAATACGTCGTCGACATAAAGGACAATAAAAGTCAGTGCTCTCCCACTAACATTCTTGTATACACAAGGGTCATCATCGTTTTGTACGAAATCATATTCTTTTATGATCTCATCAAAACGCTGATTCCATGACCGTGATGCTTGCTTCAATCCATAAATGGATCGATTTAACTTACAAACCTTGTTTGCAAGTATAGGTACGATAAAATCGTCAGGCTGTTGCATATAATGAAGGGGTTATTTAGGGGGTGAATCCGGTAACGCAGCGGAAGCGGTGAAAATCCGATTTTCAGACATATTTATTTAATATTCCAATAATCAAATTATGAAAATAAATTCAAAAAAACAATTTTAAGTGAATTTACCGAAATACCCTTGCTTTGTATTTTTGTCCGTTTTAGTCCGAAATTGATCCAATCAATTTTGAATGATTCTAAATCATTTCTAAGATGAACTTATGATGTTCAAAACATCAAAACACCAAAGCAACCAAAATCCCCAATTTTCCTTATCTTAGCCGAATGCACCATTTAGTGCCCAAGTTGACCATTTGGTCATTTCATGCTTCAAAACTCATCCAAATGAAATCCAATCAACATGAAACTTTGCATGCATCATATACACACCCAAATGCTCAACATATATGAAAACCCCAATTTGGAATTAGTTAAAAACCCTAATTTTTCAATTTCCTCAAATTGGACAAATTAGACCAATACATTAAATCAATTACTCCAATCATCATTCTTCCATCCAATCCAAGTCTCAACACAATGAAACAACTCAAGATCAAATCTAGGTCATTTAAGAGTGGGTCAATAACTCTAGATTAGCAACATGGTTTCATAAACCTTAAAAGAATTCTTACAACTACAATAGTCACAAGTTTCCTTCACCATACATGCTCAACACTTCTATCAAACTTCCACCAACAAAAACACAAAGAAATAAAGAAATAAAAAATCTAAGAACATCACATGTTGAATCCTTGAACCTAAGGAACATATTCCTCTCTAATAGTAAGTTGGAAAAACTTACTAAATTCCAAGCTATCTTTGATTTTGTCTTTCTTTTCTCAAGCTTCCTTTGCCTTTCTTCAATGGAGTTTATTTTGATAAAGTGTATTAGGTTAAGTGAAATGAAAAATAAATGAAAACAATTTATACTTGTTAAAATTTGGCCTGGCCGAAAATGCATTAACCAAATTCAACAAATGTAAATTTCAATTTCATTTAAACTTTATCACTTATCAACTTGCATAAATATCTAATAACCTTTTAATGACATTTATTTAAAGTCAACAATTGCAACTATCATCATTAACTTTAATATCCTAACATAAGATATTTAATTTTAATTAATTTAATCATTTAACAATTAAATAATTAATTAATTAATCAAATACAAATATATTAATATATGTACAATATTTACATTAAATATTAAAAACATATATTCATTTAGGAAATAAGTCAAATAACTCATTTTGACTATTAATTAATGTGTATTTAAATTAATCAAGTATTAAATGTAAATACACAATAATTAAGGAAATGACTATCTAGTCTCTTAGCATGTATCTTGCGTTTAACCATTAAACGACTTTATAAATAATCAATATTATTTATTTATGTTGCTCTAGTGCTCAACGAGTATGTTTCATTATTGAGACTCTCTAGGTTCAGGTATATCCGTCACAAAATCTAATTTCGTGTCCATAATCTATCCACCCGTAGATTATGACGATCACGGATAATCTCGCTGAACCATACAGGTCGAGGTCATCGCAAATGTATAATTCCTCCGTCACAGGTATCCGGATAAATCCCAGAGATATAGATGTAAACGTCAAATCTCTATCGGGATTATCCAGTCGACTATTCTATTAGCAATCTCAAAAAGAATGTTTAGAACTAGCTTCTAAACTTACCACGGGCCCATGGTTTTATCTGATTGCTAATCATATGGACTACCTATGCTCTGGTACACAGAACTGACGGATCCTATCTTGATACACATAGGACACCTTGAGGATCTATCTACACCCAACGAACAGGCGGAGGTCTGATCTAAATAGATCGGTGACGTGACTGCCATCTAAGTGTAGAAGATGTCTCATGTGCCCACAATGGCATCTCAAGTCTAAGAATCACAAGTGCTACTCAACCCAAGAAGATTCTTATTGACGCTGGTGTACCATCCATTAAGAATCTTCGGTGAGTCGTTCAGTGTTTATCCGCTATAAACACCTACACGTCTATGCTAGTCTCCAAGACTAATGGTTCATTGAGAAACCATTGGAATCATATATTCCAGTATACGACATGTACCGATCTCAACGGGTTTACTATACTGACCAAGTAGTGTAAACCTTGACCAGGAACTGTCTGAGAATGACAACGTCATGATACGACTCAATGTCCGTTGCGACGCTTTTGCAACTGTACCATGACTAATCATTCTAAGGTCATTACGTCTTTACCATAAAAAGATTAGATTATATTATAGAAACTGTATATATTATACTGATAATAACGTTGTACAGAAGTATTTACAAAAATACAACCGGGAATTGGCGCTCTGAGCACCAACCCCTACATATAAACATCCTCTAAAAGGTTTCCGTTAAGGAAAGCGGTTTTAACGTCCATCTGCCATATCTCGTAATCGAAATATGCAGCTATTGCAAGCATTATCCGAATGGATTTAATCATGGCAACGGGTGAGAAAGTTTCATCATAATCAATACCATATTGTTGACGATACCCCTTTGCTACAAGCCTAGCTTTGTACGTTTGTACGTTGCCATCCATGTCGATCTTCTTCTTGAAGATCCATCTGCATCCAATAGGCATTACGCCTTCTGGTGCATCAACCAGTGTCCAAACTTGGTTGGCGTACATGGAATCCATCTCGGACTTCATGGCTCTTGCCATAAAGCGGAATCAATATTCTGTATTCCTTCCTCATACGTAGTCGGTTCATTATCCTCAATAAGATTAATATCTACATGAGGCGAGATCAGGAACCCATACCTCTCAGGTACCGTCCTGACTCTCTCCGACCTACGCGGTCCTTGTGTATATGAAGATTGTGGTACAGACTCATCCTGGATGGTCTGTTTATGTTCCGTCGTTGATTCATTGCCAGGAACAGTATCACTACGACTTTCATCGAGCTCCACTTTCCTCCCACTTACCACTGCATCTAGGAATTCCTTCTCAAGGAAAAATGCATGTAGAGCAACAAATACTTTGTTCTCTGTGGGTGATAGAAGTAATATCCTTTGGTTTCCTTAGGATATCCCACGAAAAGGCATTTATCTGATTTGGGTTCTAGTTTGGTACCTTCCAAACGTTTAACATATGCCCAGCATCCCCAAATCTTCAGGAAAGAGAAACCTAGTTTCCTCCCTGTCCATATCTCATATGGAGTCTGTTCAACAGACTTTGACGGAACCTTATTCAAAATAAGTACCGCACTGTTTAATGCGTATGCCCAGAAGGATATTGGTAGCTCAGTGCGACTCATCATTGACCTTACCATGTCTAACAAGGTACGGTTTCTCCGTTCAGACACACCGTTTAATTGCGGTGTTCCAGGAGGAGTCCACTGTGAAAGAATACCATATTCTTTCAAGTAATCTTGAAACTCATAACTTAAGTATTCGCCACCACGGTCCGACCGCAGTGTCTTAATACTCTTGCCTGTTTGTTTTTCTACTTCGTGTCGAAACTCTTTGAATTTCTCAAAAGTTTCCGACTTGTGTCTCATTAGATACACATAACCATAACGAGATGCATCATCCGTAAAGGTTACGAAGTAATGATATCCACCTCTAGCCTGGCTAGACATGGGCCCACATACGTCGCTATGAACGAGGGCTAACAGTTCTGTGGCACGTTCACCTTACCACTAAAAGGTGATTTAGGCATTTTGCCTAAAAGACAAGATTCGCAGACATCATATGAATTAGATCAAATCCGTCCAAGTACCCACTCTTCGAAAGTGTGGATATGCGAGTCTTGTTAATGTGTCCTAGACGACAATGCCACATGTAAGCTTCATCTTTTAGATTACTCCTTTTGAGCCTTTTGTTTGTTATTTTATGTTTAGGAGATTCATTTATATTCAAAATATAAAGGCCATTATTTGCAACAGCAGTGCAAATTTCTGCATCATTTTTATATAAATAACACCCAGTGTTTCTAAATACAAAAGTGTACCCATGCTGGGTTAACACAAAGATACATATATGATATTCCTAGTCAAACTAGGTATATAATAACAGTTCAAAAGTTTAAGCACATGCCCCGAGGGCAATTCCAAAACAAAAGTCCCTACAGCCAAAACAGCAACTGGAGTTCCGTTTCCGACTCGTAGATCAATCTCCCCTGAAGCCAGCATCCTGCTATTCTGCAGATCCTGCAAATCAGTACAATATGAGCAGCACAACCAGAATCAAAAATCCAATTTTTAAAACTAGAAGTAGTCATATTTATCTCAATAACAAACATACCAGAGGCTAGTGCCTTGCCTGCCTTGATATCCTCCCTGTGTCCCTTGCCCATTCGGCAGTCACGTTTCCAGTGACCCTTCTTGCCGCAGTTGAGGCAGACATCTTGAGACTTGTCCCTTGGCTTCCCAGAAGCTTTTGTCAACTTGCCTTTACCCTTTTTCTTATGTTTCTTCTTCCTCACCCCTCCAGTAGCTTTGGGCCCAGCCTTGGCCTCTGAGAGGTCGATGCATAGTGCGCCTCGCGCTTGCCCCCTTTTGGAGTTCTTTTTCAGACTCCTTCAAGATGGATAACAGCTCTCCAAGAGAGTCATCCGTGTCCATCAACTTATAGTTGATTATGATTTGTTTCCAAGAATCAGGAAGTGACTGTAAGATCAAATCTACGGTCAGCTCAGCCTCCAAGACTATTCCCATATTGGCCAACTCATCAATATCGGCGATCATTTGAGCCCCGTGGGCCTCAACTGATGCGCCTTCAGTCATTCGGGCGCGGAAGAGTTTCTTCACCAACTCGTACCTCTCCATCCGCTTGTTGGTGCGGTGGAGATCTCTCAGTCTAGCCATCATTATAAGGATCCAAGTCCTTATTCTGGCGACGAAAGTGCTGAGTCATCGAAGCTAACATAATAGCCTGAGCAGTGTCACAATCATCGCTGTGAGTTTTCCATAACTCCAGCTCAAGTGGGTCAGTGGGCTTAGGCGGGAGAGGTATCTGTATAGTGTACAGCATCCTCTCAGCCCCAAGGACTATCCTAGGTTCATTTCCCAATCAGCGAAGTTTGTGCCCTTAAAGACATTGTCACCCATGATGATGTCTCGGACATTTCCCTTGCTTGCCATCTCAACTACGATAGTCCAACTATCTAGTTAACGATAAAATGGGTACAGTCAAACTGTCACAAAAAATAACACATGTATTAGTCCAACTAATTTTAATAAATAGACGAAATAAAATTGAAAGACGCGTAAGGCTAAGTATCTGAACGAAATTGCAAATTCAATACTAGCCTCCCACTATTTTATCAAGTCTCTAACCCTCTGTTGAGAACTCGGGAAATCCTATTTCCTAGTGGGCTAGGATCCCGTTAAATAACACACAATCTTGACTTTGGCCAACAATTGTATGCTATTTAACTAGGTAGATCTCAAAGATCAATTGGATCCAATCCAATTCCTAGATCCGGTTAGGTGGACATCCAAGTCCAAAACATATGTATATTTACTTATGCCAATGTATCTAATACATTTTCCTAACCATATCCTCCGAATCATCTAGGCCTTGGCTTTGGCACAACAAACCTAATGATTCCGGTTAAGCGGGACCCATTGACAAGGAAAGTTTCGTAATCAATGTCGTTGGACAAGAAGTGATCTTGACTTTGGCCAACAAATCACAACTTGGACAAGACACCGATGTGGAACAAAACTCTCATGATTCAAGTACATCCTCAATTGACAAAGGTCTTGACTTTGGCCAACAAACCAATGCCAATTTTGGATCTTGAACAGAATATTCAATGGAAGGATAATCGCTTAATATAAATTGAGGGATTAATGGGTTATTAGCGTTAATTGGCAACCATTTTTTTTTTTGTTAGATCATCACATCATTAAACCGCGCTAATTAGCATACTTCATCATCATGCGTAATCAATTCTAATACGATATACAACCATTACATAAAACAACTCATCATCCTACCGCTAGCATTCTACTTCTACCAATACATACACATAAGAGAAACCTCATTTACATTGAGGGGAATTAGGTGAGAAGAGAATACAAAGAGATACAAGAGATAAGGCTGGACACGCAGGTCCAATTTATAAATTCTAAATTTACAATAATTTCTAAAATTACCCTTTCCCTTCTAATATCCATCCGATATACACTATTCATTCACATACATATATATCAATCAAGACATGCTATACAACCAATCAAATCCAATTAATTAGTCTTTGTTTAAGTGATCATCCAATGTTCAAACAATGGTTTGATTTTGCGCGAGTCCAACTCTTGTTTGAGAATAAGTACATAGGTACGAATTCACGAATTATATCGAACTACTCGTTTAAATCCAATTTAAGTCGTATTCAATACTAATTCAATTTTATTTAATTCCAAATTAAATATTTACACTTTTAATGTGCTTTAAAGACTTAGATTCTAAATTTATCTAATTGGGTCTCAAGCCCAACTAACATCCAATGTTTGTTTAATTAAAGTCCGATGGGCTTTCAATTGATTTATAAAGGCTTGGGCTTTGGTCAATGTGGGTCAAACCCAATTACCAAGCCCAAATAAGGAATCACCCTTAAATGCCATAAAATCAATTTCAAGCCCATAAGGCCCATTAAACATTAAAGCCCATTAATTAAATTTTAATATTCCAAATTTTAAAATTCAATTAATTAAAGTGTAAATCCATGATTAATTCATTAAACCAAATATTTCAAAAAACACCAATTTAATTTATTAATCATCACTTGTTCAAAACATATGTCCAACATTTATTTGAACAAGAATCAAATCCTTTAACATGTCATATTGCATTCGGCCAAGAGGGATTTTTGCAGTTCGATTTGTTTTTCAATCCAATTGAATCACTAATCAATTATTCGTATATATTTTTAAGTCATCTAATGAACTTGTACACAAAAATTCCAATTCAGTGCAAGGACCTCCATTTTCGGTCAAAGTAACAATTTTGGGGAAAAAATCATCCAATGTATTTTTCTCAAAATTGATCATGTATAAGATCATATTTCATACATATAATCATACTTAAGTCATCTAATGAACTTGTGCATGAAAAAATTTCAATCCAGTGGAAGGACCTCCACATTCGGTCAAAGCATCAATTTTGGGGAAAAAATCATCCAATGCATTTTTCTCAAAATTGATCATGTATTACATCATATATCATACATATAATCATACTTAAGTCATCTAATGAACTTGTGCATGAAAAATTCCAAACCAGTGGAAGCACCTCCACATTCGGCCAAAGCAACCATTTTGGGGAAAAATCATCCAATGCATTTTTCTCAAAATTGATCATGTATTACATCATATATCATACATATAAGCATACTTTATCATCAAATTTCACAAGAACATGCTTCAATCAATTTTCCCCAAATAAACCCTAATGTATTTCATGCTTAAACATGGCTCCATGATACCATTGTAGGTTTCTATAATTAGTCCCAAAGAAAGTATAAGCCAATGAAACACACAAATTTATACATGCAAAGCTTGAAGCATGGCGGAATCATACTTACAAAGCTTGTGACGAAAATTGATGAAGAGAATCCTTGAGTCTTCAAGGTGGAAACTTTCGGCCAAGAGCAAGAGGGAGAGAAGCTTCAAGTCTTCTAGTATTCCAAGCTCCAAGGTTGTTTCCCTATCACCTCCTTTGATCCCTCATTGTGCTAGCAAAAATGGAGAAATGAAAAACAATTTTTCTGCCTTGTAGAAGCTCACGGCGTGAGCAAGAAGAAAAGAGGGAGAGAGGCTTTTTGGTTTTTTTTTTTCTTTTGTCTTCAAAAAACGTGAAATGATGAGAATAACAATTACCAAAATATTTGGTAAAAAACCTTCAAAAACCGTGAAAAGGTTTTCCCTCCCAAAAGCCATTAAATGGCCTCACCAACTTACATTGAGAATAGTGACAATGTATCATCCCATAAAGGTGACTAGATACATCCATCAACTAGTCGTGTCAAGTGATGAGACTTCGCGATGTGATTTGCGGGTCCCACTCGTTTCAAAATACGAATGTGTCCGCAAACACTTTCGGGCTCGGTTTCGCTAATTCCGAATTAACGAATTTCCGTCGCGACGTGAATTAAATAATTACGCCTAGCGAAATTACTATTCACATCGCTAACGAATTAATTCTAAATTAATTCGTTTGCCCGAATTAAAATCCGATTTTAATTCCGCGTCGAAATCTAATTTCGTTTAATATATCGAATATATTATTTTATCGATTAATTCCAAATTAATCGTTCTCTCTCCTAATTAGGCATTTTATCCAAGATAAAGTTTCTCCGTTTAATCCAAGATTAATAAAGTTCGAATCAAACATCATAGGTGAATCTTCAGAAAGCGACCCAAGAGATCTCCGGATATGTTGGCAGTAAATACGGTCGTCGGATAATCTGAACACGTACGTACCTCGTACTACGTTTTTACCGATTTACAAGACAAGGTTGGCTTCTAGCAAAGCGCCATGCCTACCCAATTCTCCAGAAATATTCTTATTGGAATATTAGATCTTTATCAAGCGTAGTATACCGTAGTATCGCGTACATCGATCCAGTATCGGACGATCACATGTTAGGCCTGGGGCTGGAAATGTGTCTGCCCCGTACGAAACATATATCGGATATCAAACAACTAGTCTCTTTAAATCGGACAATCCTGACCTGGTCATATTGTCCCGACGGTTGCAACCTTTTATAGAGTACTAGTTCTGTATCCTGCTTGATCATCATCTCCATATGTCTGAAGTGATACTTCCATCTTGACATCACATCCAGTACACTACGATTCTCGATAAACCCAGAAGAGGCGTACACAGAACCGGTTAAAGCCCCGAACCACCAAAACCAAGTTTACCGATTGTCGCAAGTACTAGCGATGCAAGTCTCAGGTTAAGACCATATACACCTACCCTGATGCGACCTCCCATAGACACGCAGACATACTACCAATGGGATTCCGCGGGGTCTATCCAGAGCGAAGCTGTTTTCCGTACCATCGGTAAAACACAACCTCCTATCGCACTTGCATAAGTATCCAATACTTAAATATATAAGAACTATGCCGTTGTGCCATCACAACTCGCACAAGTGTAATACTAGTCTATTCCGCATTATCGATGTCCGATCTCGATAATACTCCGACTAGGGATATTTAATGATTAAAACCTTTTATATTGATACTGTCTCATATCATCTCAATACGGAACTAATCATATGGACTTTTGCCATTAATATATCAAAGTATAATTTTACAACAAAACGGCAAAAGGCAATTTCATTATCACATAGTTGATTTTGTACAATAATACAATATCATTTACAAAACAGTGACGCTATGGGTCATAATGTCTAACAATATATGCATGTGCATGTGTGTGTGTGTTTTTAAGTTTTCAGTAGATGAGCAAACGATAACAATGTTTTCAACAATTTCAAATTTTTAAAGGAAGATTTTAAATGCTTTGAAAAGAATCGTATTTCAGAAAATGTTATTACAGTTTGAGTTATAGATTATGTTTTATGGTTTTCGGGGCCTGAGGTAAAAACTCACCCCAGTATGTAACTTGAGATATAGTTTGGAATTGACGGATACTTTAGAATCGACGGATATAGTAGCATGTGCACATGTGGAGGACTGAGGGGACGCTCTCAGATCCTCGAGCAGGACTATGGGCTACAGGGTCCCGAAATCCTGATTTCAGAGCTTGGTGGCTACACTGCAGTTGAGTTATGGTCCTGGGTGTAGATCTCTACGTTGCCAGTTGAGTATTGGTCCTGGACGTAGGGTACCACCAGTTCTAGAGATGCCCAGTTGAGTGATGGTCCTGGGCATCGAGTACACCCAGTTGAGTGATGGTCCTGGGTGCAGAGCAGTTTTCAGATTTTCAGTATACATTTTTAAGATTTTCAGTGTCTAGATTTCAGAAACCAGATTTTATTACATGATTTTTCAGAAACAGTTTTTCAGATTTCAGTTTTCAGTTTTCAGTTTCAGACACAGTTTTCGGAAAGAGCTTTTCCAGAAAGAGAAAGTAGAGTAAAGTTTTCAGCAAAAAGACTTTCAATAATAGTTTTTCGGAAAGAGTTTTCAAAGAGTATCTTCTAAAGACATAGCATGTTGAAGTAAAGTATGATTTGCAATTATTACATATAAATTATATATTCTAGTAATTTATCTAAGATGTATATAGTCGATGATATTGCATTATAGCACTAGTACATTCACATGTAAGTATTTCAAAAGAGATTTTAAAATAATAGTTCATCAAAGCATGACAGGTTTTGCATCGAAGGCATATATGATGAGATTATGTGTGTAGCAAATTCATATTGAAGTAACATTTGTAGAGTACAAATGCATAGTAGTGTAGGACACAGAAAATGGACGACGATTTCCGGGCTCGCGGCCCGGTCGGGAGTACGGAGTAGCCCACGGGGGACTAAACAGGAGAAATAAAATGGAGTCGCCACCCGGTGTGAATCAGGAAAATGATTTAAGGCCGCACTCACCCCTCGCAAGGGAAGACCTCAAACCGTTGGGTTCAGAATGGTCCCTTACTTATGCCACTTGTAATGAGCGGATTTGTGCAATAATTTAACCAAGTCAACACAACATACATATCCAAGAATAACCTAAATCTAGTTCGCATTCATAAAAATAAATCCTATGTCTAGGTCATCATGCTTTGAAAGTAATTTTCTATAACGGTAAACATATGATATCACACATCAAACATGTTAAGTAAATAATGATATAAACATACCATAACTTAAATTCCTAATGCAAAAGGTAAATAACTAAGTCATGCCCAAAATAAAAATAACATTCTAATAGCCTAATCATGCTCACATACAAGTTTGAGTGGAATGAAACATATAAATCTTTCAAGTGGTACGGGGCATTGTATCCCGAGTGCAAACCATATTACCGTCCATTCGGATTCGGCTATGAAATTTATGTCCGGGTTTCCATCCAATATACCACAAAAAGAATACATATTTCACTCACCCGAAATCACATCATACACTAATTCACAATACTCATGCGAAATAAAATAATAAAATAACTAAAAATAAAGGATAATAAATAAAAGGGTACCCTCAGGTCTTACCTTTTAAGTCGATTTCCGGGGGTGCGTTCCACGGTGCCGGAAGGGATATCGTTTTGCTGTTTTCACTGGTCCGCTATTTCTACTATTTTCACAGGTTCACTGTTTGCTCTGGTCCGCTGTTTCCGCTATTTTCAAGGGTCCGTTGTTTCTACTGTTCTTTTATTTTCACATGTGATTTTCACTCTCTGTTTTCTCACTGTTTTAACTCACCATTTTCTCCGTTTCACTCGCGGTTTCAGGATGATTTTTCTCACGGTTCCAGGGCAGTTTGAGAGGCCATTTACGTGTGCATGTCTAGGGTTAATTGTGGGCTAGTTTCTCGTGCATACATGCGGTGGTTTAAGGCAGTTCATGGGCTCGGTTTCAGGGCAGTTTCTGGGTTGATTTTTGGGTGTTTATTTGGCAACTGTTTCAGGGTATCTTGGCGGTCAGAGGGGCTGTTATTTACGTGTGAAATAGCTAAGGGTTTATCATTGTTGTGCATCCGTTTATGCATGAGAGGTTATGGTTTATTGGGTGCGCTTTATGAGAGAGTGAAGGCTGTGTCTTTGTACATTCAGCGTGTAGGTATTGAAGGCTACATGAGGTTGGACGTGTCAGTCTTCTATGCGTGAGTTTTGTGGCGTGAAGAGCAATTACATGTGCGTTCCATGGAGAAGAGAGGTCATGCCGTGAAGTCTGTGTGTGAATTCAAGGCCAGTGTGCTGGTTTAGAGCAGTGGTCTAAGCTGCTTCGTGGTTCACTGCCGAAAAGGGGAGCTAGGTCCAAGGTGATCACGTGATCAATGAGATTGAGTGTGTTGTGTGTGCTGCTGACAGTGGGGGTTGTTCGTGTGTGGCTGTGAGAGGGTCAGTATATGGGTGAATTGGCTTAGGGATCAGGTGCCTTGAGGGTTCTTTTTTTATGTTCAATGTGAAGAGGCAAGGCGAGGCAATATGTGGAGGCTACTGTGCGTGTGTATGGAGTGTGCGAATGGTTTGCTGGATGATCACCGTGCGTGCAGTGGCTGTGAGGGATGAAGGCTATGCGTGACCTGTGTTGGTGAAGGGGCTGTACGTGCAGTTTATGTGTGCATGGATGATGAGGGCTGTTTGATTTTGGGAATGGGCAGCAGTTTGGTTTAGGCGGCAAGGCTACGTAAGTATTAGTGAGTGCAGTGGATTGCCATGAATGGCTGTTGTGGAGAGGCTTGGGTGGCGGTGAGCTGTGAAGGTTTATTATTGTGTGGGGTGCATGGGTTTTGTTAGTTTGTGCTTGTTGTTTGATTATTATTGTTTGGGGTAGTGACGCATGGAGGATGCAGGGGATAATGTATGTGTTGTATTTGTTTGGTTTGTTTGATTTTGGTGATGAAGGTGGCATGTGGGGCTTGAAGAGAGAAAATGGTTCACGTGGGAGGCTTGGTTTTTTGTGGAATCATTATTGAAAGTGGGGAGAGGGGCGTGAAGCATGGGGCTTTGGTTTGTTTATTGCACGGAATGGGCGTGAGGTGTATTTTTGTGACCAGGCCGAGGATAATTTTAAAATTGAGACCGAGACGACAAACCGAAGCTTGAACAAGCGAACCAAATCCAATAAAAATGTCAATTCTTGACCCTTCCCTTCCGACGACCGCTTCCCGCAACTTCCGCAACTAAAAAGTAATGCCTCCATTCGAGGCTCATCATTGGGCTGATATGCAAAATGCAATGCCTACAGTCGCCCCCACTTTGATGGGATTTGTGTAGTGTGTGACAATGACAGTCTTATCAAAGTTCGTACAATGCATTTTCACTTACCTGGCTCGCTAGCTGCCACCTGACTTACCTGTTCCTTCGAACTGAATTGATTTGGTGGTGAGGTACTGCGACCCCTGGGTCTTGTTCCCGAAGTGAGCTGAGGGTCTTGTTCCCTGAATTGAGTTGTTGGTCTTGTTCCCGATCTGAATTATGTTGAGGGTCTTGTTCCCTGAACTGAGTTGTGGGTCTTGTTCCCGATCTGAATTGTGTTGAGGGTCTTGTTCCCTGAACTGAGTTGTGGGTCTTGTTCCCGATCTGAATTGTGTTGAGGGTCTTGTTCCCTGAACTGAGTTGTGGGTCTTGTTCTCGATCTCAATTGTGTTGAGGGTCTTGTTCCCTGAACTGAGTTGTGGGTCTTGTTCCCGATCTGAATTGTGGGTCTTGTTCCGATTTGAGCTGAGGGTCTTGTTCCCGATTTGTTGAGTTGTGTTGTGGGTCTTGTTCCCGTGGGTCTTGTCCCCATTTTGAGCTGAGGGTCTTGTTCCCTGAATTGAGTTGTGGGACTTGTTCCCGATCTGAATTGTGTTGAGGGTCTTATTCCCTGAACTGAGTTGTGGGTCTTGTTCCCGTGCTGAATTGTGGGTCTTGTTCCCATTTTGAGCTGAGGGTCTTGTTCCCTGAATTGTGTTGAGTTGTGTTGTGGGTCTTGTTCCCGTGGGTCTTGTTCCCATTTTGAGCTGAGGGTCTTGTTCCCTGAATTGTGGGTCTTGTTCCCGATCTGAATTTTGTTGAGGGTCTTGTTCCCTGAACTGAGTTGTAGGTATTGTTCCCGATCTGAATTGTGTTGAGGGTCTTGTTCCCTGAACTGAGTTGTGGGTCTTGTTCCCGATCTGAATTGTGGGTCTTGTTCTCGTGGGTCTTGTTCCCTGAACTGAGTTGTGGGTCTTGTTCCCAGACTGACACTAATGTGGGCCTCACCCCAAACTGATATGGGCCTCGCCCCAAACTGATACTGATATGGGCCTCGCCCCAACTGATACTGATATGGGCCTCGCCCAAACTGATACTGATATGGGCCTCGCCCCCAGATTGATACTGATGTGGGCCTCGCCCTAAACTGATACTGATATGGCCTCGCCCCAAACTGATACTGATATGGGCCTCGCCCTAAAACTGAAACTGATATGGGCATCGCCCCAAATTGATACTGATATGGGCCTCGCCCCAAACTGATACCGATATAGGTCTCGCCCAAACTGATACTGATATGGGCCTCGCCCCCAGACTAATACTGATGTGGGCCTCGCCCCAAACTGATACTAATGTGGGCATCGCCCCCGATTGATACTGATATGGGCCTCGCCCCAAACTGATACTGATATGGGCCTCGCCCAAACTGATACTGATATGGGCCTCGCCCCCAGACTAATACTGATGTGAATGATTTATTTCAAACTATACTGCTCTCCTCGATACAATCCTGATAGCTAAACATATTTTTGTCCTCAACGAATGCTTCGTTTCGAAACCAGAGTGTTAGACATTATGACCCATAGCGTCACTGTTTTGTAAATGATATTGTATTATTGTACAAAATTAACTATGTGATAATGAATTGCCTTTTGCCGTTTTGTAATTTATTTACTTTGATATATAAATGGCGAAAGTCCATATGATTAATTCCGTATTGAGATGATATGAGACAGTATCAATACATAAAGGTTTAAATCATTAAATATCCCTAGTCAGAGTATTATCGAGATCGGACATCGATAATGCGGAATAGACTAGTATTGCACTTGTGCATGTTGTGAGGGCACAACAGCATAGTTCTCATATATTTAAGTATAGGATACTTATGCAAGTGCGATAGGAGGTTGTGTTTTACCGATGGTACGGAAAACAGCTTCGCTCTGGATAGACCCCGCGGAATCCCATTGGTAGTATGTCTGCGTGTCTATGGGAGGCCGCATCAGGGTAGGTGTATATGGTCTTAACCTGAGACTTGCATCGCTAGTACTTGCGACAATAGGTAAACTTTGGTTTTGGTGGTTGGGGGACCTTAACTGGTTCTGTGTTCACCTCTTCTGGGTTTATCAGGAATCGTAGTGCACTGGGTGTGATGTCAAGATGGAAGTGTCACTTCAGACATATGGAGTTGATGATCGCGCAGGATACAGAACTAGTGCTCTATAAAAGGTTGCAACCGTCGGGACAATATGACTAGGTCAGTATTGCCCGATTTAAAGAGACTAGTTGCTTGATGTCCGATATATGTTTCGTACGGGCAGACACATTTCCAGCCCCAGGCCTAACATGTGATCGTCCGATACTGGATCGATGTACGCAATACTACGGTATACTACGCTTGATATAGATCTAATATTCCAGTAAGAATATTTCTGGAGAATTGGGTAGGCATGGCGCTTTGCTAGAAGCCAACCTTGTCTTGTAAATCGGTAAAAACGTAGTACGAGGTACGTACGTGTTTGGATTATCCAACGACCGTATTTACTGCCAACATATCCGGAGATCTCTTGGTCGCTTCCTGAAGATTCACGTATGATGTTTGATTCGACTTTATTACTCTTGGATTAATAACGGAGAAACTTTATCTTGGATAAAATGCCTTATTAGGAGAGAGAGAGAAATCGATTAATTTGGAATTAATCGATAAAATAATATATTCGATATATTATTAAACGAAATTAGATTTCGACGCGGAATTAAAATCAGATTTTAATTCGGGCAAACGAATTAATTTAGAATTAATTCATTAGCGAACTGAATAGTAATTTCGCAAGACGTAATTATTTAATTCACGTCGCGACGGAAATTCGTTAATTCGGAATTAACGAAACCGAGCCCGAAAGTGTTTGTGGACACATTCGTATTTTGAATCGAGTGATATCCGCAAATCACATCGCGATATCTCATTACTTAATACGAATGGATGGTGGATGTATCTACTCACCTTTGAGGGATGATACATTGTCTCTAATCTCAAAGTGTGGTAATGATGGCAAATGATGGATTTCATTTTGGAGGGAAAGCCATGCATGGCTTTGAAGGATTTTTTGCATAAAAAATTCTTTTGGTATTAGATATCATATCACTTTTTATTCCTTTTGTCACTCACGGTTTTGGCATGCAAAGGAACAAAAATTAAAAGTGAAACACTCTCCTCTTCTTTCTCTCTTGCTCATGCCGTGAGCTGCACATGCAAGGTAGAAGATTGTTCTCTCATTCTCCATTTTTGCTAGCACAAGCAAGGAATCAAAGGAGGTGATAGGGAAACCACCTTGGAGCTTGGAATACACAAAGCTTGGAGCTTTCAACTCTTTTCTCCTCTTGGCCGAACCATATAGGAACTTGGAGCTTCAACCCTTTGTTCATCTTCTTCATCACAAAAGCTTTGTAAGTATGATTCCGCCATGCTTCAAGTTTATTTATATTCATTTATTGTATTTCATATGCTTATACTTTCCTTGGGACAAATAATAGAAACCAACACAGAGAACCTTCAAAGTACTTGATACACTCAATTTCGATTGTCTGAATGGGTGATCTGAACTAGACTCTTAGTGCGTGTGAGCTAAGGCTCTTTCGCAGCTTAGTCCTTTAGTAAGCCAACTCAATGATTTTGCTTTGGAGAATCGAACTAGTGGGTCTAACCAACCTAGATGTCTTAATCACGTTCTGTGATTACTTCAGCATACTCAATATGATATGGTCTTCGTCTTTTTTTTGTCTCTTTCTTTTCATTTTCTTTTTTTTTTCTTTTTTCTTTTTCTCTTTTCTTTCTGACACACCTACCCTTAAGGTAGCATTTCTCCTCATGGTGGTCCTAATACTCGCCCATGGGTAGCTTCACGCTTATCGGTTATAGGTGGTCTATTTTTTTTTTCTTTTCTTTTTATTCAGAGACTTTTATTTATTTCCAACCATATCATATATCATAGCATCAGTAAACAAGTGTGGACACCCAGGCAAACGGTCATTCACTAATACATCATATCTTCAACTAGTCACCTCGATAACTACTCAGGTTTCTACTGCTAGGATCCCGTAATCAAGTGCTCGTGAGTCTAACTGAGATCAATCCATTCAGAATACCGGAAGAGAGCGTGTCTTGCACTTATCGTTTCTAGGGTTTCTCCCTAGAGCAAACAATGTCATCACCGGACATATGTCTAACTATCAAAGATTTCTCTATCTCTCTTTTTTTTCCCCTCTCTTTTTTCTCTCTTTTTTTTTTGCACTCATTCCACAGAATTCTTCCGTAATCTTCTGATAATGTGGGCTTCGCCCCTTGGGATCCATTCCCGAAACTCAAACTCATGTGGGCCTCAACCCTGGGATTCCTCATTAATACCAACATCAATGTGGGCCCTAACCCTCAAATTAATACCTGAATCTAACACCAATGTGGGCCTCAACCCTCATATTACTACTCGAATCTAACACCAATATGGGCCTCAGCCCTAAGATTATTACTCGAATCCGATACTGTGCTTTCACTGTTTCTGAATGGCTTGTCTTTGCGCTTTTATTTTCTTCTTCAAAACCTGTGAACATAAAACAAAAACAAACACAAAAGGAATGCAAAATGGGTTACGTGTATGCATGCATGCATGTGTTTCTTATCCCGTCGGGTTAGGTCTTCCGCAGATTCTCTTGGTGACTGCTCAATCTTCTCTTTTTCCTAACCTAACGGGTATCTATGATGTCTTTTAAAACTGCATGTTAGCATGTATGCATGTAATGCATGAAATACACAAGTCTATCAAGATGTTTATACAAGTTGGTCCATTATCATTTTAAAGCATTTAATCATAATATTGCTGGGGGAAACTTGTCCCAGTTGAAAAGGCCCAACAAGTTTATATTTTTGCGATACATGGCTAAACAACTTCAAATGATAAGAGGCCCCAATACAAAATGGTCCATCGGCATTTAGAAACTTTTGACCCAATTTTCAAAGGACACAAACTCGTTCCAGTTTAAATGGCCCAACCAGTTCATATCTCTTGACAAAAAGTCCAATTGAATCCAAATAACGATAGTCCCAAACACAAGCATAAAAGAAATGATTTCTATGGGTCATACAACTAGGGTTCACATGCAGGTTTAAACGAATGTAAACAAAGGCTCTCGCTGACGAAGGATTGCCCACAACTAGGACTCCCTACTCAAGGGTTCGAGCGACCAAGTGAGCGCACCTTTTTTATACCTTACGGTACGTGCCAACGAGTTATGGTGTGTGACTGACTGTCAAATGGATTTCCCATTGTAGATTCCCCAGATGGAGGGTGGAGCGAGGCTCTCTTAAATACCCTAGCCTCTTAGGCTCTTATCGCTTGGTGTCAGGAATAAACAACGAGTCCTCCAAATTAGTCTATCACAATGAGCTACGGGTGAATGATTATCTAGTGTCTTCACAGCTTTTCCTTAGAAAGGTAGTGAGTGAAGGAAGACACCAAATAATCACCTAGCCTTAATACCTTGATTAAACTCCCTAAACCCACAGTAGACATGGTTAATTTAAGCACAAATCACAAATATTACAAGACATTATTTCGGGGGCCGATTCTCTATCCCCAGTGGAGTCGCCAGACTGTAGGACACAGAAACTGACGACGCTGTTCCGGGCTCGCGGCCCGTTGGGTACGGAGTAGCCCACGGGGGACTAAATCGGAGAATTAAAATGGAGTCGCCACCCGGTGTGAACCGGGAAAATGATTTAAGGACGCACTCACCTCTCGCAAGGGAAGACCTCAAACCGTTGGGTTCGGAATGGTCCCTTACTTATGCCACTTGTAATGAGCGGATTTATGCAATAATTTAACCAAGTCTACACAACATACATGTCCAAGAATAACCTAAATCTAGTTCGCATTCATAAAAATAAATCCTATGTCTAGGTCATCATGCTTTGAAAGTAATTTTCTATAACGGTAAACATATGATATCACACATCAAACATACTAAGTAAATAATGATGTAAACATACCATAACTTAAATTCCTAATGCAAAAGGTAAATAACTAAGTCATGCCCAAAATAAAAATAACATTCTAATAGCCTAATCATTCTCACATACAAGTTTGAGTGGAATGAAACATATGAATCTTTCAAGTGGTACGGGGCATTGTATCCCGAGTGCAAACCATATTACCGTCCATTCGGATTCGGCTATGAAATTTATGTCCGGGTTTCCATCCAATATACCACAAAAAGAACACATATTTCATTCACCCGAAATCACATCATACATTAATTCACAATACTCATGCGAAATAAAATAATAAAATAACTAAAAATAAAGGATAATAAATAAAATGGTGCCCCTCAGGTCTTACATTTAAGTCACTTTCCGGGGGTGCGTTCCACGGTGCCGGAAGGGATATCATTTTGCTGTTTTCACTGGTCCGTTGTTTCTACTGTTTTCACAGGTTCACTATTTTCTCTGTTTTCACTGGTCCACTATTTCCGCTGTTTTCAAGGGTCCGTTGTTTCTACTGTTTTGTTATTTTCACATGCGATTTTCACTCTCTGTTTTCTCACTGTTTTAACTCGCCATTTTCTCCGTTTCACTCGCGGTTTCAGGATGATTTTTCTCACGGTTCCAGGGCAGTTTGAGAGGCCATTTACGTGTGCATGTCTAGGGTTAATTGTGGGCTAGTTTCTCGTGCATACATGCTGTGGTTTAAGGCAGTTCATGGGCTCGGTTTCAGGGCAGTTCTGGGTTGATTTTTGGGTGGTTATTTGGCCACTGTTTCAGGGTATCTTGGCGGTCAAAGGGGCTGTTATTTGCGTGTGAAATAGCTAAGGGTTTATCGTTGCTGTGCATCCGTTTATGCATGAGAGGTTATGGTTTATTGGGTGCGCTTTATGAGAGAGTGAAGGCTGTGTCTTTGTGCATTCAGCGTGTAGGTATTGAAGGCCACATGAGGTTGGACGTGTCAGTCTTCTATGCGTGAGTTTTGTGGCGTGAAGGGCAGTTACATATGCGTTCCATGGAGAAGAGAGGTCATGCCGTGAAGTCTGTGTGTGAATTCAAGGCCAGTGTGCTGGTTTAGAGCAGTGGTCTGAGCTGCTTCGTGGTTCACTTCCGAGAAGGGGAGCTAGGTCCAAGTGATCACGTGATCAATGAGATTGAGTGTGTTGTGTGTGCTGCTGACAGTGGGGGTGTTCGTGTGTGGCTGTGAGAGGGGCAGTATATGGGTGAATTCGCTTAGGGGTCAGGTGCCTTGAGGGTTCTTGTTTTGTGTTCAATGTGAAGGGGCAAGGCGAGGCAGTATGTGGAGGCTATTGTGCGTGTGTATAGAGTGTGCGAATGGTTTGCTGGATGATCACCGTGCGTGCAGTCACTGTGAGGGATGAAGGCTATGTGTGACATGTGTTGGTGAAGGGGCTGTACGTGCAGTTTATGTGTGCATGGATGATGAGGGCTGTTTGATTTTGGGAATGGGCAGTTTGGTTTAGGCGGCAAGGCTACGTGAGTATTAGTGGGTGCAGTGGATTGCCATGAATGGCTGTTGTGGAGAGGCTTTGTGGCGGTGAGCTGTGAAGGTTTATTGTTTTGTGGGGTGCGTGAGGGTGAGTTGGGCAGTGTGATGAGTTTAGGGTTCTGTTTGTGGTGATGCTGCCGAGTGGTGAAGGGTTGTGCGTGTGCCGTGTTTGTAGCGTGAACCCCCCCAGATACGTGAAGGGACTGTGTTTGTTTATATGGTTAAAATAAGTGTGAGAGAGAGGTATGAGTGGTGGCATGGCTTATGGTATGGGTAGTTGCATGGGTTCTTGTATGGAGGGTGCAGGGGAATAAGGGTCAATGCAAGTTGGTGAGTGGAGGGTGGTTGCATGGGTTTTGTTAGTTTGTGCTTGTTGTTTGTTTTATTGTTTTGGGTAGTGACACATGGAGGATGCAGGGATAATGTATGTGTAGTATTTGTTTGGTTGTTTGATTTTGGTTGATGAAAGGTGGCATGTGGGGCTTGAAGAGAGAAAATGGTTCACGTGGGAGGCTTGGTTTTTTGTGGAATCATTATTAAAAAGTGTGGGGAGGGGGCGTGAAGCATGGGGCTTTGGTTTTTTTTTGCACGGAATGGGCGTGAGGTGTGTGTATTTTTTTGAACCGGGCCGAGGATAATTTTAAATTGAGATCGAACGAGCGACCCGAAGCTTGAACAAGAGAACCAAATCCAATAAAAATGTCAATTCTTGACCCTTCCCTTCCGACGACCGCTTCCCGCAACTTCCGCAACTAAAAAGTAATGCCTCCATTCGAGGCTCATCATTGGGCTGATATGCAAAAATGCAATGCCTACAAGTAGCATGATCACTGATAATGGTTTTGAACTTTATAGTTAATATAAATGAATATAACGCTACTTAAGGATATATGTTGGTACATATGTATGCATAAGAGGTTTATGACTTACAATGAATATATGTTATGTACTATGAGCACGTTATACAGGTGTTATAGAATTATGACTTATGAGTTCGGAAATCAGTTAGTCAACGTATGAGGTTTGGTTTCGTATATGCATGATTGAACATTATAAATTCAAGTAAGTGTGTAAGATTTATAACATGACATGATAAATAGATGTAAGTGAGTGATTTAATCTTAGACAGTATGTAAGTAATAAAAGAATGTGATGAGTAATAGCATAGAGAAAGCTGAATTGGTGATACTTTAGGCATCTGAAAAATAAAGGAGTTAAATAGAATTTAAATAGTACGCTTTGATTAACATGTTACATATGTAATCTTATATGAGAGATGTATACAGTTTAAGAATTAATAAGGAAATGTGTAGGGGTTTTTAGGGGGTGAATCCGGTAACGCAGCGGAAGCGGTGAAAATCCGATTTTCAGATTTCAAAACTTTTTCTCGGATTAATTAAATAAACATATTTATTTAACATTCCAATAATCAAATTATGAAAACAAAATTCAAATGAATCATATTCAAGTGAATTTACCAAATTACCCTTATATGGTATTTTGTCCATTTTAGTCCGAAATTGATCTAATCAATTTTGAATGATTCTAAGTCATTTCTAAGATGAACTTAGCATGCTCAAACCATCAAAACACCAAAAGAATCAAAATCCCCAATTTTTAATTCTTGGCCGAGAGCCTCACTAATGTCCCATTTGGTGCACTTTGTCATTTCATGCTTCAAAACACATCAAGATGTAATCCAATGTAGATGAAACTTTATATGCATCATATACACACACAAATACACAACATATATGAAAAGCCCAAAATTTGGAATTGGTCATGAACCCTAATTTTACAATTTCCACAAATTGAACAAATTAGACCAAATACATTAAATCAAATACTTCAATCATCATTCTTCCATCCAATCCAAGTCTCAACACAATGAAACAACTCAAGATCAAATCTAGGTCATTTAAGAGTGGGTCAATAACTCTAGATTAGCAACATGGTTTCAAAAACCTTAAAAGAATGTTTATAACTACAATAGTCATACACTTCCTTCATCACACATGCTTTACACATCCACCAAAACTTCCATCAACAAAAACCACAAGGAACAAAGAAAGAAACATCCTAAGAATGTCATATATTAAAGCCTAGAACCTAAGGAACAAATTCCTTACTAATAGCAAGTTCAAGAAACTTACTAAAAATCCAAGCTTTTTGATTTTTGTCTTTCTTTTCTCAAGCTTCCTTTGTCTTTCTTCAATGGAGTTTTATGTTTTAGTAAAGTGTATTAGGTTAACCAAATGAAAAATAATGAAAACAATATATACTTGTGCATATAAGCCTTGCCGAAATTTGTAACAAGTATATACCAAATTTTTCATTTCAAATTCATTTCAAATGCATTTGTTATCTTAATACAAATATCTAAAACTACTTTAAGAGATATTTATTTAAGTCAAATTGCAACTAACATCATTTACTTTAAATATCCTAATGTAAGATATTTATATTTTAATTAATTTAATCATTTAACAATAAATAATTAATTAATTAATCAAATACAAATATATTAAATATATGTATAATATTTACATTAAATATTAAAAACATATGGTTCATTGAGATGTCTCATGTGCCCACAATGGCATGGTTTTATCTGATTGCTAATCATATGGACTACCTATGCTCTGATACACAGAACTGACGGATCCTATCTTGATACATAGGACACCCTGAGGATCTATCTACACCCAACGAACAGGCGGAGGTCTGATCTAAATAGATCGGTGACGTGACTGCCGTCTAAGTGTAGAAGATGTCTCATGTGCCCACAATGGCATCTCAAGTCTAAGAATCACAAGTGCTACTCAACCCAAGAAGATTCTTATTGACGCTGGTGTACCATCCATTAAGAATCTTCGGTGATTCGTTCAGTGTTTATCCGCTATAAACACCTACATGTCTATACTAGTCTCCAGACTTATGGTTCATTGAGAAACCATTGGAATCATATATTCCAGTATACGACATGTACCAGTCTCAACGGGTTTACTATACTTACCAGTAGTGTAAACCTTGACCAGGATCTGTCTGAGAATGACAACGTCATGATACTTCTCAATGTCCGTTGCGACGCTTTTGCAACTGTATCATGACTAATCATTCTAGGGTCATTACGTCTTTAACATATAGAAAGATAGATTATATTATAGAAACTGCATATATTATTCATAATAATAATATTTTACAGAAGTATTTAACAGAAATACAACCGGAATTGGCGCTCTGAGCACCAACCCCAACAAAATGTAATTGCATGATTACAGTAAAAGATAGGTTAAGAAACTTAATGAAATAAAAATAAAAGTTATGGTTTGATTATGTTGTAGTTATAAGTATGATTACTTACTGAGTCATTATGACTCACACCATTTTAGTTGTAGTTTTGCAGGTCAGTAGCAAAGTTTGGTGAAGACTTTGAAGGATCGCCCCAATTTGCAGTCAACAGAGAGTCCCGAGTCCTGGGTCAAGTTATGGGTGCTCCCGGCCCTTGTCCTTGTATTTGCTTTGTATTTCCTTTGTATGAGTTATGTAATAGTTATGTTATAGTATAGTTTTATTTGAGTTCTGGCCAGAGGCCAAGTGATTTATTTCTGTTCATTGGGTTCAGGCATGAGGCCTTGATGTTGAAATACCGGCCTGAGGCCGAGATTTGATGATTATGTTGTATCTTGGAGCTGGCTATAAGCCAGGTTGCATGATATTACGAATACATCATGCCGAAATTTCGTTAGAATCAGAGGTTTATGGAGATGGGTTCTCCTGTCTCCTGCCGGTAGCATCCTGGCCTAGGCGGGATGTTACAAAGTTGGTATCAGAGCATGGTTTAAGAGTCTGAGTCAGTAGCATGATCTTTTATGATTATTTGATATGATTTGATGCTATTTTTCAGTGCTTTGCTTGTTTGATTTGAGTCCATGGGTGACTCGATTGATGTGTATGGGTTAGCTATTTCTGTATGGGAAAATAATAGAACAAGTTAGTACTTTTACGCCCTTTTAGATCAGAGAATTAGTAAGAATGAGATAGTACCAGTATAGGGCCCTTGTAAGGCCAGAGACTTCGAGATCAGAACCAGAATAGTACAGCTAGAGATAAGAATCAGATCAGCATAGCTAGAGATGAGATTAGACCAGTATAGTTAGTTTAAAGTCGTGGATAAGATGTTAAGGATCTTACATTATAGATAGAGATTAGTTAACAGTTGGGACAGAGAAGTTATATCAGTGGAGTTTAGAGTAAGATAGTTTCACCAAGCGACCGGGTTTGAACCAGCAGTTATAGGGACAAAGAAATTTCGAGGACGAAATTTTTATAAGGAGGGTGAATGTAACATCCCAGATTTTCAAGACTGTTCTAGAAGATTCCCGGATCAGTGTTTTAGTCTCGGAGCATGAAGATGATGAAGAATAAGAGTTTAAGTGATGTTATATGAGTTGGAATATTTGATTTTGAATTTTCGTCGCGTCAGAAAACGCGTGGGATCAAAAGTTAGATACGCGATTTTTTTTGGAAAACGCATAAAGTTTGCGGTTTTAGTCATGAATAGAGGAAACGAACTCCGATCGAGCTGATTATTAGACCATCGGACTCGTTTTTCCGAGACGAACAACTTTCGTATTGAGCACTTTTTGAGAATCGCATCAGAAGGGCTCCGAAAATGCGTTATTCCAGAAGGTTCAGAATAGGGGCTGATCAGTAATTTTGCGGGGACTTAAATGATATTTTCCAGGGCTGTATTTAAAGCATCTAAGTTTCTATAAATTGCAAATGAGGCAAACCCAAATCAAACACCCCATTCGCCCCCCCCCCAAACCCATTTTTGGCGTGAAGGAAGAACTGGTCGCGCCAGCGGCCTGCCGGCCACCGTCGGCGGGCGCGACCGTTCAGGAAGGGTCACTCGGCCACCGTGCATCTGTTGGTGGCCGGCGGCTAAGCTAGAACGCCGATGATCGGCGGCAGGGAGAAGAAGAAGGTGCGGCAATGGGTTGGTCGGATCCGGCTAGTCGGTTCGTTTCACGGCCCAAACCACCTACCAAATCGAAGCCCTCGACGAGTACTACGAGTGTGCGGGATTGTTTTCACCGAACAATGGCCGGAATCATGCAAAACGAGGAGAAAAGCGTCGGTGAACAGTAAACCCATGTCAAACGGTAGCTCCGATCGGAATTGCGTCGACACCAGCGCGTTCGTATGGCCCTTGGGAGTCCGGATATGGCCTCGGAATTTCGGTACGACTTTCCGTTCAAAATTTGTTATTTCAAAGTGTATCTATTTGTATTCGGATGTTTCCGGTAGTTCTGTGGTTTAGCGAATTGTTTTTATATGAATTGGATATGTGTAGGCATTGCATTTTTGCATGTAAGACCCGATGATTAGTCTCATTTGGAGGCACTACCTTTTAAGTCGCGGGAGCCGTGGGAAACGGACGTCGGAAGGGAACCGGTATTTTTTGTTAGATTTTAGTCGCTTGTTTAGCTTCGGGCTCGCTGTTGGTCCTCCGTTACTAAAATACACCCTTAGCATTAGCCCAAAACAACACCAAGCCCAATCCAATAAATAAATTAAAACATTTAAAATACATGTCCCAAATTAAATTAAATTAAAGTTAAACCAATTAAAATCCAACACAAATTAAATACCAATTAATTAAATCTAAATTAAGTTAAACCAATTAAAATAAATATAAATTAAATTAAACTAATATTTAAATAAATCTAATTCCAAAATTAAAATAAATCACTTCCTAATCCAGAATATTATATACTAAATTAAAGAAATATTATGCCTAATTAAAATCAATCATAACCAATTAAAAATATTGACTTCCTAATCTAACAAATTAAATGTCTAATGAACACCAATCAAATATTCAACCTTCCTAATTCACCAAAATTTGTCCCCCCCAATCAATCAAATCATTTCCTTGTTTGACACCAAATACAATCCCTTCCTTGTGAGACAAGGAGAAGCCCTAGCTCTTCTCTATATAAACAACCCTAACCAAGACATGCAGGCCGACAAAATACACAACTGCTCAAACCATCACACCACAAACTCATCAACAGCCACGCCCATACACATTAACCCCACCCCAATCAGCGACGTCCTCCACATAAACAAACACATAGCACTTCCCACATGCCTCTCATTTTCCTCACGCAACAGCAGCCCTGCACAGCGCACATTGCAATGGCCATCACGTACCATGAACCCAAACAGCACAACACACGTCTCTAAGCCTCACGCCACATGCCCCCCTGCCTCACTTAATATTCAACAACCACTCAGACCTCACACGACAACAGCCCCTCACCAACGCCACAACGAAACCCTTCAACCAGTAACAACTCTTCACGCCACCAGCATGCCACTTGATGCCCTCTGACCAAGACACAAACTCACACCTACACGCACACAACCAGTACCAAATCTGCCCATAAAATAATAGACCTTTGCCGATCAAACACAAAGCCAAACCAGCCCTCAAACACTCCCTGTAACCACCAAAAACAGCTGCATAATACCCTTACATACTGTCTAAAACTGTCCCGAAACTGTCCCTAAAATAACTTAAATAAAGTCCCCGAAAATACCCCAAAACAGTCCCAAAATCGAACCAAAACAGTCCACTAACACACCTGAACAGTGACCAGAAAACCGTGTGGAAAAAGCAGCAAAACGGAGTGAAAAGGGTGACCAAAACAGCATCAAAACAGCGAGCAAAGACGTTAACCCAGTGAACCGAAAGAGTTACGGAGTGATAGCCCTTCCGACGGCCGTGAAACGCGGGTCCGAAAGTCGACATAAAAGGTTAGACCTGAGGGTACTTTTCCTATTATTTTCCATCTATCTTTTTAATTGTTTTATTCGTTTTTATCGCATGAGAGTCGTTTATTGATGCATGATTGTGGCCTTTGAATAGATAATAAAATGTATGTGTTGTGAAATGATGCATGTTGTGGCCCCTGAATAAAATGAAAAATGTGTCGCCTCTCGTGGTATATAGGATGGAAACCCAGACATAAATTTCATAGCCGATTCCGAATGGACGGTAGTATGATCTGTACTCGGGATACAACTCCACGTACCACTTGAGTAAACGTTGCATATTTTGTTTTATGTTGTTTTGATTTGTTTATTATTCGCTACTTGATTTCCGCATGTTATTTGTTTATGTAATGATGTGATCGAGCGCATGGGCTTAGTAAGTTGGATTAAAGGTCCCCTATTTTGATGGGTTAAAATCCTTTACCACGATGCTTTGCCGTGCCGATTGATGTATATCTGGTTGAATGTAAGATGTGTTCAATCGGGTATACGAAGTCTGATATTATTATCTTTATTGTTTATGTGTATGATGTGGTCGAGTGCATGGGCTTAGTAAGTTGGATTAAAGGTCCCCCATTTTGAGGGGTTAAAATCCTTTATCACGATGCTTTGCCGCGCCGATTGATGTATATTCGGTTGAATATAAGATGTGTTCAATCGGGTATACGAAGTCCGATATCATTGTCTTTACTTTTTATATATGTATTGTGTTGATTGCGCATGGGCTTAGTAAGTGCGATTAAAGGTCCTCTATTTTGAAAGGTTAAAATCCTTTACCACGATACTTTACCGCGCTTTTAGCCCGTTATTATGGATTATATGTCATCTATTCATCCATTCATGTATGTGTCATGTGGTATACTGCATTTTGGAGGTCACTGTTGTAACCCCGTTCGAACACGTTTCAGAACGCCGCACGAACGCATATTTTCTGTCTGGTCCCGTTCGAACGCGTTATCAAACGCTATACGAACGTGAAACTTCTATTTACCGTTTGAACGCGTTTACGAACGCTACTCGAACGCGCATGCATTTATTTCATCAGGTCTGGTCCCGTTCGAACGCGTTATCAAACGCCAGACAAACGAGAACCTTCTATTTACCGTTCGAACGCGTTTTCGAATGCTACACGTACGCGCATACACTGAATTAAGTCATTTTCATTACACGTCATGCATAATTGTTTCTTAGGTGATTCCTCTTGTATCATGTAATCAATCATACTATTTGTATCCTTGTATTTATCTATTCGATGTGTTCATGAGATGGTATTCAAGCATGATTAGGTCATTAGTATGTTACTTGGTTCTTAGGCATGATTTAGCCTATTTGGTTGTTCATTTTCAAGCATGATTAGTCATTTGTTTTGCGTTTGAAATTTTCATTATGTTTAGGTTGTTCTTTGTTTTCCGCATTATATGATCGAAACATGTTCATGAGATTGCCGTGTGCTATTGCATGTTTGCCGTTATGATGATTACTTTCATGCATGTGAACTTAAAAGTAGAATACTCCTTGGAAACAAATATTGCTTAGGCTTGGTTAAATTATTGCACAAATTATTTCATTACAAGTGGCATAAGTAAGGGACCATTATGAACCCAACGGTTTGAGGTCTTCCCTTGCGAGGGGTGAGTGCGGCCTTAAATATTTGTCCTGGTTCACATCGGGTGGCGACTCCATATTCTCCGGTTTAGTCCCTCGAGGGCTACTCCGTACTCCCATCCGGGCCGCGAGCCCGGAACAGCATGCGTCACCCAGTTTCTGTGTTCCCACAGTCTGGCGACTCCACTGGGGATAGAGAATTGGCCCCGAAATAATGTCTTGTAATATTATGATTTTTGCTTTAATTGACCGTGTCTACCGTGGGTTGAAAGGGGTTTAATCAAAGGCATTTTTAAGGCTAGGTAATGGTTTGGTGTCTTCCTTCACTCACTACCTTTCTATAAGGAAAAGCTGTGAAGGCACCTAGATAATCATCTACTCGTGGCCTACTGTGATGGACTAATTTGGAGGACTCGTTGTTTATTCCTGACACCAACCGATAAGAGCCTAAGAGGCTTGGGTACTTAAGAGAGCCTCGCTCCACCCTCCTTCTGGGGAATCTACAACGGGAAATCCATTTGACAGTCAGTCACACACCATAACTGTTGGAACGTACCTTAAGGTATAAAAAAGGTGTGCTCACTTGGTCGCTCGAACCCTTGAGTGGGGAGACCTAGTTGTGGGTAATCCTTCATCAGCGAGAGCCTTTGTCCACACCCCGTAAACCCGCATGTGAACTTTAGTCGTAGAACTAATAAGAATTATTTACTTGTGCTTGTGTTTAGGAACATGGTCGTTTGGATCCATTCAGACCTTTTGTCATGAGGTATGGGCTTGTTGGGCCATTTAAACTGGGACAAGAACATATCTTATGATGATTGGGCCAAAAGCATTTGAAACGCCAATGGGCCATTATATGTTTGTGTTTAGGAACATTATCATTTGGATACGGTTGGACTTCTTGCCATGAGATGTGAACTTGTTGGGCCATTTAAACTGGGACGACTTCACTCCTATGACAGTTAGCCCAAAAGCTTCTAAAATGATGATGGGCCGATTTGTGTGAAAATTTTAATCAGTTGATATATTTCTTGTATCGCATGCATCTCATGCATACATGCACCTCGTACATACATGCACCATGTTAACCCCATTTTGTCTTGAAAGCCATCATAGATACCCGTTGGTTAGGGAAGAGGGCAGACTTGTCAAAAGACGGAGCAGCCACCAAGAGTACCGGCAGAAGACCTAGCCCAACGAGATAGGAAACTTAATCATGCATGCATGCATACACGTAACATATTTGCATCCTTTTTGTGTTTGTTCTGTTTTGTAATAACAGGTTTCAAAGGAGAAAAAGAGAAAGCGTCAAATGCAAGCCAACCAGAAGCAGCAACAGTACAATGTCAACAGTCTTCAGGAATGAATCACAGGGGCGAGGCCCGAATCAGTATTAGTCTGGGGGTGAGGCCCATATCAGTATCAGTCTGGGGGCGAGGCCCATATCAGCAGTATCAGTCTGGGGGCGAGGCCCATATCAGTATCAGTTGGGGGCGAGGCCCACATCAGTATCAGTTTGGGGCGAGGCCCATATCAGTATCAGTTAGGGCGAGGCCCATATCAGTATCAGTTTGGGGGCGAGGCCCATATCAGCATCAGTTTGGGGGCGAGGCCCATATCAGTATCAGTTGGGGGTGAGGCCCACATCAGTATCATCTTGGGGCGAGGCCCACATTAGTATCAGTCTGGGGACGAGGCCCATGTCAGTATCAGTTAGGGTCGAGGCCCACATCAGCATCAGTTTGGGGATGAGTCCCAAGGCCGAGGCCTACATTAGTATCAGTTTGGGGATGAGTCCCAGGGCCGAGGCCCACATCAGTATCAGTTTGGGGATGAGTCCTGAGGGTCGAGGCCCATATCAGTATCAGTTGGGGGTGAGGCCCACATCAGCATCAGTTTGGGGATGAGTCCCAGGGTCGAGGCCTACATTAGTATCAGTTTGGGGATGAGTCCCAGGGCCGAGGCCTACATTAGTATCAGTTTGGGGATGATTCCCAGGGCCGAGGCCCACATCAGTATCAGTTTAGGGATGAGTCCCGAGGGTCGAGGCCCACATCCGCATCAGTTTGGGAGCGAGGCCCATATCAGTATCAGTTTGGGGGCGAGACCCATATCAGTATCAGTTTGGGGGCGAGGCCCATATCAGTGTCAGTTTGGGGGCGAGGCCCACATCAGTGTCGGTTTAGGGGGCGAAGCCCACATCAGCATCATGCATCCATACATACATGCATACATATCATATACATACAATTTTTGTTTTGTATTCGCAGGATTGTAGCGGAAAAGACCACCTCATCAAGTAACGGCTCAAAAATGAGCCACATTCTCGGACAACGCGGTTCAAAAATGGACCGCTACCATAACAGAGGCCGAAAATGGCTCTCTAAAATGGAGCACACACAACAGATGCCTAAAATGGCACTCCAAAATGGAGCACACTCATGCATGCATGCATACACATAACATATTTTAGCATTCGTTTTGTGTTTGTTTTATATTCGCAGGTTTTTGAAGAAGAAAATAGAAAGCGGCAAAGAACAAGCTAATCAGAAACGGTGAAAAGCACAGTATCGAATTCGGGTAATAATCCCAGGGTTGAGGCCCATTTAAGTTTGAGTTTTGAGTATGCCACTCTGGGGGCGAGGCCCACATTAGCATCAACATCAGTTTCAGGAACAAAGCCCACAGTCAGCTCAATTCGGGAATAAAGCCCACATTCAATACAATTCAGGAACAAAGCCCATAGTCAGCTCAGATCAGGGGAATAAAGCCCTACCTTAACATAGTTCGTGAACAAAGCCTAGCGGAATAAAGCCCTATCTTGACACAGTTCGGGAATACAGCCCAGGAGAATAAAGCTCTCTCTCAGTACAGTTCGGGAATAAAGCTCACATTCAACACAGTTCGGGAACAAGGCCCAGGGGAATAAAGCCCTACCTTAACATGGTTCGGGAATAAAGCTCACATTCAACACAGTTCGGGAACAAGGCCCAGGGGAATAAAGCCCTACCTTAACATAGTTCGGGAACAAAGCCTAGGGGAATAAAGCTTTATCTTGACACATTTCGGGAATACAGCCCAAGAGAATAAAGCTCTCTCTCAGTACAGTTTGAGAATATAGCCCATAGGAATAAAGCCATCTCTCAACACAGTTCAGGAATACAGCCCAGAGGAATAAAGCTCTCTCTCAGCACAGTTCGAGGATACAGCCCAGAGGAATAAAGCCATCTCTCAGCGCAGTTCGGGAATACAGCCCAGGAGAATAAAGCTCTCTCTCAGCACAGTTCGGGAATACAGCCCAGGAGAATAAGACTCTCTCTCAGCACAGTTCGGGAATACAGCCCAGGAGAATAAAGCTCTCTCTCAGCACAGTTCGGGAACAAATCCTAGAGGAATAAAACCCTATCTTGATACAGTTTGGAAAAAAGCCTAGAGGAATATAGCCACCTTCAATACAGCTCAGGAACAAGGCCTAGGGGAATAAAGCCCTATCTTTACACGGTTCAAGAGCAAAGCCTAGAGGAATAAAGCCCACTTGCAAAACAGCTCGGGAATAAAGCCCAAGAGAACAAAGCTCTCTCTCAACGCAGTTCGGGAATAAAGCCCAAAGGTCAAAGCATCTCAGGATACCAATCAAGTTAAGCAACACCTGGCGAGCCAGGTAAGTAGAAATGCATTGCATAACTTTGATAGGATTGTTCAAAGTCACACACTTCACAAGTCCCATCAAAGTGGGGGAGACTGTAGGCATTGCATTTTTGCATATAAAACCCGATGATGAGTCTCATTTGGAGGCACTACCTTTTAAGTCGCGGGAGCCGCGGGAAACAGACGTCGGAAAGGAACCGGTATTTTTTGTTAGATTTTAGTCGCTTGTTTAGCTTCGGGCTCGCTGTTGGACCTCCGTTACTAAAATACACCTTTAGCCTTGGCCCAAAACTACACCAAGCCCAATCCAATAAATAAATTAAAACATTTAAAATGCATGTCCCAAATTAAATTAAATTAAATTAATGTTAAACCAATTAAAATCCAACACAAATTAAATACCAATTAAATTAAATCTAAATTAAGTTAAACCAATTAAAATAAATATAAATTAAATTAAACTAATATTTAAATAAATCTAATTCCAAAATTAAAATAAATCACTTCCTAATCCAGAATATTAATACTAAATTAAAGAAATATTATGCCTAATTAAAATCAATCATAACCAATTAAAAATATTGACTTCCTAATTTAACAAATTAAATGCCTAATGAACACCAATCAAATATTCAACCTTCCTAATTCACCAAAATTTGTCCCCCCAATCAATCAAATCATTTCCTTGTTTGACATCAAATCCAATCCCTTCCTTGTGAGACAATGAGAAGCCCTAGCCCTTCTCTATATAAACAACCCCTAACCAAGACATGCAGGCCGACAAAATACACAACTGCTCAAACCATCACACCACAAAATCATCAACAGCCACGCCCATACACAATAACCTCACCCCAATCAGCGACGTCCTCCACATAAAGAAACACATAGCACTTCCCACCTGCCTCCCATTGTCCTAACGCAACAGCAGCCCTCCACATCGCACATTGCAATGGCCATCACGTACCATGAACCCAAACAGCACACCACACATCCCTAAGCCTCACGCCACATGCCCCCCTACCTCACTTAATATTCAACAGCCACTCAGACCTCACACGACAACAGCCCCTCACCAACGCCACAACGAAACCCTTCAACCAGTAACAACTCTTCACGCCACCAGCATGCCACTTGACGCCCTCTGACCAAGACACAAACTCACACCTACACACACACAACCAGCACCAAATCTGCCCACAAAATAATAGACCTTTGCCGATCAAACAAAAAGCCAAACTAGCCCTCAAATAGTCCATGTAACCACCAAAAACAGCCGCATAATACCCTTACATACTGCCTAAAACTGTCCCGAAACTGTCCCTAAAATAACTTAAATAAAGTCCCCGAAAATACCCCAAAATAGTCCCAAAATCGAACCAAAACAGTCCACTAACACACCTGAACAGTGACCAGAAAACCGCGAGGAAACAGCAGCAAAACGGAGTGAAAGGAGTGACCAAAACAGCAAAACAGTGAGTAAAGACGTTAATCCAGTGAACCGAAAGAGTTGCGGAGTGATAGCCCTTCCAACACCGTGAACGCGGGTCTGAAAGTCGACATAAAAGGTTAGACCTGAGGGTACTTTTCCTATTATTTTCCATCTATCTTTTTAATTGTTTTATTCGTTTTTATCGCATGAGAGTCGTTTATTGATGCATGATTGTGGCCCTTGAATAGATAATAAAATGTATGTGTTGTGAAATGATGCATGTTGTGGCCCTTGAATAAAATGAAAAATGTGTCGCCTCTCGTGGTATATAGGATGGAAACCGGACATAAATTTCATAGCCGATTCCGAATGGACGGTAGTATGATCTGTACTCGGGATACAACTCCACGTACCACTTGAGTAAACGGCGCATATTTTGTTTTATGTTGTTTTGATTTTTTTATTATTCGCTACTTGATTTACGCATGTTATTTGTTTATGTAATGATGTGATCGAGCGCATGGGCTTAGTAAGTTGGATTAAAGGTCCCCTATTTTAAGGGGTTAAAATCCTTTACCACGATGCTTTGTCGCGCCGATTGATGTATATCCGGTTGAATGTAAGATGTGTTCAATCGGGTATACGAAGTCCGATAATATTGTCTTTATTGTTTATGTGTATGATGTGGTCGAGCGCATGGGCTTAGTAAGTTGGATTAAAGGTCCCCCATTCTGAGGGGTTAAAATCCTTTATCACGATGCTTTGCCGCGCCAATTGATGTATATTCGGTTGAATGTAAGATGTGTTCAATCGGGTATACGAAGTCCGATATCATTGTCTTTACTTTTTATATATGTATTGTATTGATTGCGCATGGGCTTAGTAAGTGCGATTAAAGGTCCTCTATTTTGAGAGGTTAAAATCCTTTACCACGATACTTTACCGCGTTTTTAGCCCGTTATTATGGATTATGTGTCATCTATTCATCCATTCATGTATGTGTCATGTGGTATACTGCATTTTGGAGGTCACTGTTGTAACCCCGTTCGAACGTATTTCAGAACACCGCACGAACGCATGTTTTCTGTCTGGTCTCGTTCGAATGCGTTATCAAACATTATACGAACGTGAACCTTCTGTTTACCGTTCGAACGTGTTTACGAACGCTACTCGAACGCGCATGCATTTATTTCATCAGTTCTGGTCCCGTTCGAACGCATTATCAAACGCCAGACGAACGAGAACCTTCTGTTTTTCGTTCGAACGCGTTTCCGAACGCTACACGAACGCGCATACACTGAATTGAGTCATTTTCATCACACGTCATGCATAATTGTTTCTTAGGTGATTCCTCTTGTATCATGTAATCAATCATACTATTTGTATCCTTGTATTTATCTATTCGATGTGTTCATGAGATGGTATTCAAGCATGATTAGGTCATTAGTATGTTACTTGGTTCTTAGGCATGATTTAGCCTATTTGGTTGTTCATTTTCAAGCATGATTAGTCATTTGTTTTGCGTTTGGAATTTGCATTATGTTTAGGTTGTTCTTTGTTTTCCACATTATATGATCGAAACATGTTCATGAGATTGCCGTGTGCTCTTGCATGTTTGCCGTTATGATGATTACTTTCATGCATATGAACTTAAAAGTAGAATACTCCTTGGAAACAAATGTTGCTTAGGCTTGGTTAAATTATTGTACAAATCATTTCATTACAAGTGGCATAAGTAAGGGATCATTATGAACCCAATGGTTTGAGGTCTTCCCTTGCGAGGGGTGAGTGCGTTCGTATGGCCGTTGGGAGTCCGGATATGGCCTCGGAATTTCAGTACGACTTTCTGTTCAAAATTTGTTATTTCAAAGTGTATCGATTTGTATTCGGATGTTTCCGGTAGTTCCGTAGTTTAGCGAATTGCTTTTATATGAATTGGATATGTTTTAATATGTTAAAACGATAAATCTGGTAGAATCCGGGGAGAAATGGATTAGATTTGATCGATCCGGTAGAATTAGCGAGTTTCCGGTAAAATATAGTTTCTCGCGCGACTGAGCTGGGATGACCATAATCATGGTTTAGGTATAAATAATGTATTGCGAGGGTAATTGAGCAATTCTGGGGTAGTTCGGAGGGTTCGAGACCCTTCCGTAGAGTTTGCGGAAACTTTTCCGCAAGTTTTGCCGCACACGTGTAAAATGAGAATAAGACCCATCTAGTTAATTTAGAATAGCATCTAAGCATGTATTAGAGTAATGAAATTTAGATCGTAGTATCAGAGACGATTCGGGTGTTTCGGGGAAACCCGTAGTTGTTTTAGATAAGTTGGAAGTTCCGCAAATAGTGGTACTAACCTTGCGTTGTTACTTGTTTGACAGATCGGACCCGGATCGCGGGCATTCGCTTAGCCAGGTAAGTAACTCATACTGCGAATACTTAAGAAATCTAACGTTGCTCGAAATTAGCAATATAACAAAGTCGTATATAGTTATATGTATGAAACCTGTATATATAAAGATGAGTGTAAAAGAAAGTAGTAGATGTATCTATATACACATGTAGATGAAAACAAGCAGTTATAAGTATATATAAGAGTAGAGATAAGCATGAGCACATAGAAGTTTAGAGATGTATATGTAGGTATAAACTAGTATGTATTTTCAGATAATAGCATATGGATAATATCATGAATATAATTTAATTAGGCTTGGGTTTGGGGGTTGTAGAAAACTACACCCTAGGGAATGGGACTAAAGTTTAGAAAATGACAATTATGAAAAGTAACAGTATATGTTCAGTGTATGTAGAACGATACCAAAATAAGAATACGAGTGTATACACGTATAAGCAAGAGTATGTAGGTTACATGGAGAAATAAGTAAGTATATAAATAAATTGTTTATATGTATTTGATTTAGCATAACCAATAATTTTAGAAATTGCCTAAATGGGCCTATTGTTGGGATAGATGTTCTAGTATGGTTATAAATAATTAGAGAGTAATGGAAATGAATGAATAAGTAAACTTTTATACTTTAAGTCATACATTCATTTATAATGATCAATTGTGTGTATGAATGTAAATTATACATTATATTGTTGTGAGCCACCAGCAAGGTAAGTTATAGAGGTAAGCTAAGTTATGATGGTTTGAATGTGTGCATGTATAGATAAATATAGATATGTATGAATGTAAGATAAATTTAGCATGTTTTAGTTTGAGCAAGCATTTGGTTGATATTTGAGCTTATAGTTTGTAAAATCATTATAGATGGAATCATGGATAGAGTAGAGAGGAGCATGAGAGATGCTTATATGCATGTGCATGTGTGTGTGTTGTTTAAGTTTTCAGCAGTTGAGCAAACGATAACAATGTTTTCAACAATTTCAAATGTTTTAAAGGAAGATTTTAAATACTTTGAAAAGAATCGTATTTCAGAAAATGTTATTACAGTTTGAGTTACAGATTATGGTTTTATAGTTTTCGGGGCATGAGGTAAAAACTCACCCCAGTATGTAACTTGAGATATAGTTCAAAATTGATGGATACTTTGGAATTGATGGATATAGTAGCATGTGCACATGTGGAGGACTGAGGGGACGCTCTCAGATCCTCAAGCAGGACTATGGGCTACAGGGTCCCGAAATCCTGATTTCAGAGCTTGGTGGCTACACTGCAGTTGAGTTATGGTCCTGGGTGTAGATCTCTACGTTGCCAGTTGAGTATTTGTCTTGGACGTAGGGTACCACCAGTTCTAGAGATGCCCAGTTGAGTGATGGTCATGGGCATCGAGTACACCCAGTTGAGTGATGGTCCTGGGTGCAGAGCAGTTTTCAGATTTTCAGTATACAGTTTTAAGATTTTCAGTGCCTAGATTTCAGAAACCAGATTTTAGTACATGATTTTTTAGAAACAGTTTTTCAGATTTCAGTTTTCAGTTACAGACACAGTTTTCGGAAAGAGCTTTTCCAGAAAGAGAAAGTAGAGTAAAGTTTTCAGCAAAAAGACTTTCAGATAATAGTTTTTTGGAAAGATTTTTCAAATAGTATCTTCTAAAGACATAGCATGTTGAAGTAAAGTATGATTTGCAATTATTACATATAAATTATATATTCTAGTAATTTATCTGAGATGCATATAGTCGATGATATTGCATTATAGCACTAGTACATTCACATGTAAGTATTTCAAAAGAGATTTTAAAATAATAGTTCATCAAAGCATGATATGTTTTGCATCGAAGGCATATATGATGAGATTATGTGTGTAGCATATTCATATTGAAGTAACATTTGTAGAGTACAAGTGCATAGTAGCATGATCACTGATAATGGTTTTGAACTTTATAGTTAAGATAAATGAATATAACGCTACTTAAGGATATATGTTGGTACATATGTATGCATAAGAGGTTTATGACTTACAATGAATATATGTTATGTACTATGAGCACGTCATACAGGTGTTATAGAATTATGACTTATGAGTTCGGAAATCACTTAGTCAACGTATGAGGTTTGTTTTCGTATATGCATGATTGAACATTTTAAATTCAAGTAAGTGTGTAAGATTTATAACATGACATGATAAATAGATGTAAGTGAGTGATTTAATCTTAGACAGTATGTAAGTAATAAAAGAATATGATGAGTAATAGCATAGAGAAAGCTGAATTGGTGATACTTCAGGCATCTGAAAAATAAGGAGTTAAACTGAATTTAAATAGTACGCTTTGATTAACATGTTAACTATGTAATCTTATATGAGAGATGTATGCAATTTGAGAATTAAGGAGGGAAATGTAATTGCATGATTACAGTAAAAGATAGGTTAAGAAACTTAATGAAATAAAAATAAAAGTTATGGTTTGATTATGTTGTAGTTATAAGTATGATTACTTACTGAGTCATTATGACTCACACCATTTCAGTTGTAGTTTTGCAGGTCAGTAGCAAAAGTTGGTGAAGACTTTGAAGATAGTGGATCGCCCCAATTTGCAGTCAACAGAGAGTCCCGAGTCCTGGGTCAAGTTATGGGTCCTCCCGGCCCTTGTCCTTGTATTTGCTTTGTATTTCCTTTGTATGAGTTATGTAATAGTTATGTTATAGTATAGTTTTATTTGAGTTCTGCCAGAGGCCAAGTGATTTATTTCTGTTCATTGGGTTCAGGCATGAGGCCTTGATGTTGAAATACCGGCCTGAGGCCGAGATTTGATGATTATGTTGTATCTTGGAGCTGGCTATAGGCCAGGTTGCATGATATTACGAATACATCATGCCGAAATTTCGTTAGAATCAGAGGTTTATGGAGATGGGTTCTCATGTCTCCTGCCGGTAGCATTCTGGCCTAGGCGGGATGTTACAATATAGCTCATCCACAAGTTGGGTATAGGGCATATCCCTAACAATCTATACACATAATTGATGAGTTTTAAAAACTGTACAATTAATAAAAGAGAAAATAATCATTTTACACTTATAATTTCATTAATCCCCTTAATTTATCACATTTGTTAAATAATAATTATATTTATGTTTTATTGTGATTTTTATTTATTGTGTAGGTAAAATACTATTTCGGAAGCTCAACGGGGAAAATAGATATGAGATCTGAATTCTAAGACTCAGAAAACCCAAAAAGAGCTTGATAGCTAGATTCAAATCGGACTTAGGAAATCATTCACCGTGTTTAGATTAGCGACAAAATGAGCTTATGATGTATTTGCCCACACATGTTATTATTATTATTATAAAATATATTTATATATATATAATATATTTTAGAGGATCCACCAAGATTTTATATATATAATATTTTTTATATATTATTATTGGAGGTCCTACCAAGATTTTATATATATATATATATATATATAATAATAATAATAATAACAACATAATAATAATAATAATATATTAATATATTATGAAATAAAAATAAAATAAAAATATTGCCATCACCTTTCGGTGAATGGCAACATTTGAAAAGAAAAAATAATTAAAAAAAAAAGGAAAGGAAGGAAACAAAAGAGAAAAAGAAAGATGTGAGAGAGAGAGAGGTGTTGAGCACCTCTATAAATTGAGGGTGCTCGGCACTTTAAAATTCATGCTTTCTCTAAATTCTCTATAGAATTGAGGAGAGTATCTTGTGTGTTTTTTTTTAAAAAGCTTTCTTGTAATTTTTTTCTTTTATTAATAAAATTATCTGTTTTTATTCAAATTATGAGTAGCTAATTTCTTTTTTATGGTAAATGGAGAAGCTTTTAATATGAAAATTTAGATTAATCTCACATATTTTATAATATATGAATTGTAATCTAATGATTAATATTTAATTTAATTCCGGAATAATTATTGAAAAATTTTGTTACCGCCTATATGGCTGGTTTTATTTATTTGGCATAATTGAATACCTAATTGGACTTGTTATAGACAATATTGTCACTACCTTTGTGGCTGGTTTTATTTATTTTGGCATAATTAATTCCTGAAATAAATTAATTGGGTAATAATGATAATTTATATATTATAAAAAGTAAAATTATTAAATTTGAATTATTAAAAGTGGATTCCTTAGCCCCGGTATTTTATTTTATTATTGCAGTTTAATTTAAAATTTTCCAATCAATAAAACAATTCAATCTTTTTCTTTTCACTCAAATTATTATTTTATCCTATTAAATATATTCCATATGGATCGACCCCGGACTTATCAGGTTATGTTATTACTTCGACACTCTTATACTTGGGTGTAAAGAACCACTTTTTCAGCGTGTCAAGTTTTTTACGTCATTGCCGGAGAGTAAATTTGGTAGATAGAATAATCCTTTTAAATTTTTTTTCCTTTTTTTTTATTTTTAATTTTTGTATTTCTTTTGTGTTATTATTTTTTTAATTGCATTTTCTGCATCTTATTTTCCTTCTTCTTTATATTTATATAGATCCAAGATGTCCTGATTAATCCTAAATGAAATCTGAACCCAGACATCCCACATACAGACACCCTTTATTTAATTCTTCAAGGTTAGAGGAGACAAAAAATTCAATTAAAATGGAGCTTGTTTTGCCAAAGAATTTCTTGAACCATCCCCATCCAGAGAACTTTCCATAATTTTCTGTGAGAACTTAATTCGAGAGATTGAGACAATTGAATGAGAAATTCAATTGAGACATGAAATGACAAGAATCAGAGGATATTTTTAGATCTAATCACTACATTTGTATTTTCTTTCTTTGTTTTTCTTTTGTCAATTTTTTTTTTTATTTATTTTTTTCTTTGTTTCCACGTGTTTATATTTTTTGTAAGTATTGTTTTATGCATTTTTAAATTTTAGCATATAGTTTGCATTTAGGTTGCATGAAACACTAGTCTCGATCATCTAGCGGTAGATTAAATAGAGAGTCTCAATCACCTTTATCGTCTGTCAAAATGGCCGAGAATCAAAATGAAAATCCCTCTGCCCGAGTTGAAAACCCAGCTTGTTAGGAAGAAAACGAGTCTCAGCATGGTGATCTTAATCATCCTAGGACACTCAGACAATTCATGAATCTCGCTAGGACATGATCATCATCTTGCATTATTTTTTCCCTCAGATGCAGCACGTTTCAATTTTAAGTCAGTGTAATCCAACTTTTACCCACATTCCATGGTCTAGAATCAGAAAATCCTTATCAACACTTAAGGGAATTTGAAGAAGTATGTAGCACTTATGCATACCAAGATTGTAGCATGAATATAATTCGATTAAAGTTTTTTCCCTTTTCTTTAAAGGATAAAGCTAAAATTTGGCTATAGAACCTTAGGTCATGACCCATCCGAACATGGGATGATTTGCAAGAACAGTTTAAAAAAAAATTCCCCCTCATAGGACAAACTCCTTTAAGAATAGAATCACAGCTTTCACATAAGAGTCGGGGGGAACACTTTATCGATATTGGGAGAGGTTTAAGGAGATGTTGAATGTTTGTCCACATCACGAGTTTGAAACGTGGAGGCTAGTCGCATACTTCTACGAGGGTTTAACACCCCAAGACAAGTAGTGGAAATGATGTGTAATGGGGAGTTTAGGGACAAAAATCCTGAATATGCACTAGATTACCTAGAACACATAGCAGAGAATGCACAACAACGGGACACGGTTGGCACTTATGAGTTATTTGTAAAACCATAGCCATCTGGTAGAGGTATGTTTAACCTTAGATAATACCATGACCTTTCTGCTAAGTATGCATCTCTAGCTAAAAAAAGTTGAGGTATTAGAAATGAGGAAGAGTGATCATATCAAGTCAGTTCAAGAAATCACGTGTCAAATATGTAATTCAAATGAACATGTCACATAAGTTTGCCCTACATTGCCAGCCCTACATGAATGTCTCTATGACTAAGTCAATTCCATAAACACCTTCAAGAGACCAAATCTAAACCTATACTCTCAAACCTATAATTTTGGTTGGAGAAACCATCTGAACTTCAATTGGAGGAATGATAACCAAACACCACCATCGTAACAACCTCCCCAAGTACACCGGAATTTCCAAAATTCCCAGAATTATGTTATATGTCCCACTACCTCGGAAAACCCTTGAGGATACCTTGCATGCACTCATGGAGAAACAAGAAGCCATCAATAACAAAAATGTTCAAACATTGATTGATTTGAAAGATACCTTATCCAAAATCACATTTGCACTGACCATTAATGAGAAAAGAAAGTTTTCTGCCCAACAACAGCCAAATCCTAAGAGTCATCAAAACCCTCGCGATAATAGTTCTAGTAGTCAATACATTGACCAAGTCAAATCTGTTATTACTCTTCGCAGTGGTAAGGTCATCCACGAACCTATTCTTGAACCTCACTAAGCTAAAAATAAATCAGACTCAGAGGGTAAAGAAGGGGTTGATAAACCATTACCCATCGTTGATGATAATAATTTTTCTCATGCACCTTCATTTCCTCAAGTAATTAAAACAAAAAAATTTGAATCATCCCCCAAAGATACATGAAATATTCAAACAAGTGAATGTTATTGATGCCTTTGGTAGATGGCATCCAACAGATACCATCTTATGCCAAATTTCTGAAAGACTTGTGCACCGTTAAAAGGAAATATCAGGTAAGAAAGAAAGTTTTTCTAGCTGAACAGGTAAGTTCTATTCTCTCGACCAATAATGCACTAAAATACAATGACCCTGGTTGTCCAACTATTTCATGTATTATTGGAAATCAAAAAATTGAACATGCTTTGCTTGATCTTGGAGCCAATGTTAATTTGCTTCCATTTTTGGTTTACTAATAACTTAATATTAGCAAGTTAAAACCAACATCAACTACTCTTTTACTTGCTGATAGATCAGTCAAGGTACTGAAGGAAATTATTGAAGATGTGTTATTACAAGTCGATAAAATCATAAATCATGTGGATTTTATTATCTTGGAAACATAACCTATAGCAGACAGTTATAAGCCAATTCCTGTAATAATTGGTCGTCCATTTTTAGCTACAGCTAATGCGTTAATTAATTACAGGAATGGAATCATGAATTTTTTTCTTTGGCAATATGACGTTGAAGTTTAATGTTTTTAACATGTGCAAAGAACCATAAGATGAGGACAATGAAGATGGGAGCATATAACTAATTGAACCAATTATGGATGAATTTATTCAGGAGAGTTTATCTTATCCTACAGAAATTTGTACAGCTAGTTTTCTTGAATCAAGTACATAATTAGATTTGGATATTCCTAATGATTTTTTACTTGATTCTACATAGGTACTGGAAGATGATGGAGAGAAGAAAAATCTTGAGGAACTAGGAACACTGGAAGAAGAAAAACATAAGGAAGCATCCAATTGGACTTGAAGACATTGCCAGAAGACTTGAAGTATGTATTTCTTGGAGATAAACAAACTTACCCTACAGTAATTTCTTCTTCTTTGACAAGCGATAAAAAAGGTAAGTTATTAAATGTGTTGAGAGAACATAAATAGGGAATTGGATGGACTTTAAAAGATATAAAAGGAATTAATCCTTTAAAATTGACACGCAGAATACATTTCAAAGATAATGTCATGACATGTCGACCACCCAAAAAAATATTAAACCTTTATAAAAAAAAAAGATGTGGTTAAAGCAAGAGTTCTTAAATTTATTGATTCATTCTTCTCTAACATACTTGGCTTGGAGAAAAGCACATACGCTAAGAAACAGAGAGCTAAACAATTAGGTGTTTGTTATAAATGTGCACGTTGGACGTGCAACACTCGTTGTCGTTCTTTAGGAAATATGTCTAATAGTTGCGAAGAAAAAATCAATCCATTAAAGATGGTTTGAATAAGGAATCATTAGATAATATATCATTGACTCTTGAGACACATCCTAGTGGATTTGGTAGATTGATTCGCAACTTACATACATAATTTCAAAAAGAAAGACAACAATACAGTCTCGGGAATCTGACTTTAAGAGACTATGTTTGCCAATTTATAAGAAAATTGGATGGGAAGCATATCCTCGACCCATATAGGGCGTTTAAGTCATTACTGGACATAAATCCAGAGGAAGATGAGAGCCATAATCACAACTATCAGTACCTATCATTTACTATTTTGATTTCATTTTATTGTTTTAATATGTAACTGTTCTTTTTAGCAGCAGTGTTGTAGATTCAATTGTCAATTCCACACTAACCAGGTGATGTCTTCTAAACTCTGTTTCTTTTTATTCAGACATTGGGGACAATGTCTCAATTTACTTGGGGAGGGGATAATTGACTATATAGTTTTTGTTTTATGTTTTATTGTTGTGTTTTTCTTTCAAAAAATATTTTCGTTTTTGTGTTGTTGTTTTATGTAAAAAAAAAAGTTTTATTTTATGTTGTTTTTTCTTTGTTGTTATTTTGTGTGCAAACAAAAATATTTTGTGTTGATTTTCTTTTGTGTTTTTAAAAAAATCCTCACATAAACTAATAATAATTTTTTGACTAACCAAGTGGAATTGTTGTTTGGAGATGGCAGTGTAAGGAGTTTTCGCTCCTAAGACGTATCTAAAAATAATTCGTAACAAGTTATTTTTGTTCCTTTCTTTTTGAATCATTTAAATTTGTGAATTCTCCATAATATTGATTAAATTTGATCTTCTTAAGCTCATTTGACAAGTATTATCAACATACACGGTAACATATGATCATGGATTGTAAGTGAAAATTTTATAATATTCAATTCTCTAATTTGTTGGAGGTAGTACCTAAAGGCAGTGGAATTTGTATTTTTTTTCAAAAAAAAAACTAATCATGCTCTTACTTAGTAACTGGACATCTTGCCTCAACAAGTAGTGATTGTTCGCGTAAAATGGTAGAGCTTAAGTTAGTTTAATTAAAAAAATGTGTGTGAATAATTCTGATTTCCAAACCTCTCTAACTCGAGCAATTAAGTTCGTAGGGGTGTTTTAACACTTAGTGCCCTAAGGCCAACTGGTATGGGAGTCACTGACCCAAAGCTCGTTACATGGGTTAAAGAGAAATCTTAAGGAAATCAGAGACCTTTTCTTTTTAACATCTGAGATCCGAGCAATTAAGTCTGTAGGGGTGTCTTAACACCTAGTGTCCTATAGCCAACTGGTTTGGGAGTCACTGGCCCAAAGTTCGTTACAAGGATTGAAGATGTATTAATATTTAACCAAAAAAAACTAATTTTTGTATTTATAAATAAACTTTCATTGCCAAAAGGTGTGAACACTAATATAATTTTACGGCAAAAATATTACTCTCTTTTCAACAAGATAGGTGAATATTATGGGCACAATGAATTGATCGATACTTTGTTTTATGTATGTATGGAAGAATGGTAAAAAGTACAGGAGAATTTACTTATTTGATTATTTAGAAAGTAAGAAAAAAATTATTAACTTGGATAAGAATTTTTTTTAAGCTTTCACTTAAATTACTAGGGACTAGTAATAAGCTGGTTGGGGGTGTGATGAGTTTTAAAAAATATACACTTAATAAAATAGAAACTAATCATTTTACACTTATAATTTCACTAATCCCTTTAATTTATCACATTTATTAAATAATAATTATATTTATGTTTTATTGTGATTTTTATTTATTGTATCGGTAAAATACTACTTCAGAAGCTCAACAAGAAAAATGGATATGAGATCTGAATTCCAGGACTCAGAAAACCCAAAAAGAGCGTGACAGCTAGATTCAAATCGGATTTAAGAAATCATTCACCGTGTTTAGATTAGCGCTAAAATGAGCTTATGATATATTTTCTCACACATGTATTATTATTATTATTATTATTATTATATTATTATTATTATTATTATTATTATTATTATTATTATTATTATTATTATTATTATTATTATTATTATTATTATTATTATTATTATTATAAAATATATTTATATAATATTCACTGTGTCAGTGCGCGCAATTCAGACATTTGATGCCTGATTTTCCTTCATCTAGTGAGTTGGTTCTTAGACGTCTGTTACGGTTAGGATTTTGAAATTTGATTTTGATCACATAAATCAGTTTTATGATATGCGATAATTATTTCAGTTTTTACTATTTATGATATTTTGATTTATATTTTGATATTTCAATTTTACGATACTTATGATTAATGTGTTGTCTGATTCTTTTGATTTCTGTCTTCAACGATACTTTTGGTTTGTTATTTTTTTTGAATGTTTCTGACAAAAGAATTTAGATAACTTGGTTTATACGTTCTGATTGGATGTTAGATGATACTTTTTTGCCACAATGTTTGTATGATGATTTTATGGATTTTAACCCTCCGTGGCACCTATTCTGGGGTCCAGACCATCAGAAAATGGCTGCCCCGCTACCCTCTATCAACATGGTCTTGTTCGAACATTGTCCAGTCTTTGAGCGCGACTCGGGTAATGGATGTTTGCTTAGTTTGATGTTTTTGGTTTTTTGGAAACTTCTGATTTCATAAAGATTTATTTCTGCATAGTTGGATTTTTAAAGACAACTTTCGTGTATTCTGATTTCCGATGATGTATGAGATGTTTGCATAGAGTTTATAGTGTGATTTCCGATTCTGATAATGAATGTGTTGTCTATAAGGCTTTCTTATTTTGTTTCTGTTTCTGATAAGGAATATGTTGTCTGTAAGGAATTCGCATTATGATTTACAAATCTGCTAACAAATGAGATTATTTTTTGGCATATGTATTCTGATTTATATTCCAGGTTATGGATGAAATTGATCGTTTGGAATTTGCAGCGTGATTACCGTAACTTATATAGTATATGATTTCTTGTAAAGAGTATGTAATATGTATCCATTTCTGATAATATACGCGACTGTCTGTAAAGAATTTGTATTATGTTCTGTTTCAGATAATGAATGTCATTTGGCCACTACGTGAAACAGGCTTACATTTACAAATAATTTGTAACAGTTTCTAGGGAAAAAAAAACTTTTTTATCATGTATTCTGATGGACTGATGACATAATATTTTTTGTCATAAAATCTATGACTGAATTATGACATAATAATGTCTGATGAACACTAAAAAGTGTACATTTATTAAAAGAAAAAATCAATTATTTTACACTTGTAGTTTCAATAATCCTCTTAATTTAACATATTAATTAAATTTATGTTTTATATATTTTTATTGTGATTATTATCTTTTATGTAGGTGAAATAATACTTTGGATGCATATCTAGAAAAATGGACTTGACATTTGGATTTTGGAGGCCATAAATTTAATAGGGCGTTCTAACAGTGTACAACTTCAGAAATTCCAACCCTGTGAATGTTCGTTTTTGGACATAATTTTTTACTTCGATATCGGATTGAAGTGATTCCAGTTCAGATGAAAGAACACTCAAAGATTTACAACTTTGTTGTTCACAAGAGTTTCTAATTCTGAAGTTTGCAAGACCGAAATTGATGAAAACTCCAAAGTGTATTATATGTAAATATTAAATTTTCAAAACAAAAAAATAGTAAAATAATTAAATAAAAAATAAGAAATAACCCACCGAAAGTGAAAGGTTGACAAAATTGGCAAAATGTTGGAGAATTATCAAATGATAACAAATAGCCTTTGAAAAATCTTGCTAAATGTAAAAATGCATTTTGAAAATATTGTCAAATTTGTAAAAGAAATTTGCAAAATCATAATTGCGATGCAGAGCATCTCACCTATAAATAGAGGTGCTCAGTACCTCATTTTCTTCAACTTCCTTCATAGAATTCTCTCTGAGGTTTTGTGAAGGGATCCAGCTCTTATGTGTTTTATTTTCGTAAGCTTTTTCTTATAATATCTTTTTCTTTTAGTAATAAAATTATGTGTGTTTTTATTCAAATTATGAGTAGCTAATTTCCTTTTACTTGGGTAAAAGGTGAAGCATTTAATATGAAAATTTAGATTAATCTCACTTATATTATAATATATAAATTGTAATCTAATGATTAATATTTAATTTAATTTTGGATTAATTATTGACAAATTTTGTTACCGCATATATGACTGGTTTTATTTATTTAGCATAATTGAGTACCTAACTGGACTTTTTATAGACAAAGTTACTACTGCCTATATGGCTGGTTTTATTTTTTTTTTGGCATAATTAATTCCTGAAATAAATTAATTGGGTAATAATGATAATTTATTTATTATAAAAAGTGAGATTTCTAAATTTGAAATATTAAAAGTGCATCATCTAGCCCCAACATTTATTTTATTGTTGTAGTTTAAATTAAAATTTTCAATCCCTTAAAACATTTCAATCTTTTTATTTTTCATTCAAATTATTATTTTATTTTACTAAATCTATTCCATGTGGATCGACCTCGGTCTTATCGAGTTATTTTATTACTTCGACACTCTTATACTTGGGAGTAAAAGAATCACTTTTTGAGCGTGTCAATTTTTTGGGGCCGTTGCCGTGGAATAAATTTAGTAGATAGAATAATCTTTGTGTGTGTGTGTGTGTATATATATATATATATTTTTTTTTTTAATTTTTTTTCTTTCTTTCTTTTCTTTCTTTCTTTTTATTTTTTTATTTTATTTTTTTGTAATTTTGTATTATTTTATGCATATCATTTTCTTTCATATTTGCATTTGTGTAGATTCAAAATGTCCTGATTAATCCTAAATGAATCCTGAACTCAGAAATCTCACATACAGACAAACCCTATTTTTAATTCTTCAACGTTACAGGAGATAAAAAAATCAATTAAAATGGAGCTTGCATTTTACCTAAGAATTTCTTGAATCATCCCCATTCAGTGATACTTCCATAATTTTTTGTGAGAACTTAATTCGAGAGATTGAGACAGCTGAACGAGAAATTCAATTGAGATCTGAATTGACAAGAGTGAGATGACGTTTTTATATCTAAATCACTGCATTTGTATTTTCTTTATTTGTTTTTCTTTTCACTTTTTGTTAGTTTTAATTTTAATTTTAATTTAATTTTTTTCTTCCACTTGTTTATTTATTTTTTTTGTAAGTATTGTATTTGTATTTTTAAATTTTAGCATATAGTCTGCATTTATGTTGCATGATACATTGGTCTCGATCATCTAGCAGTAGATTAAATAGAGAGTCTCCATCACCTTCATCGTCAGTCAAAATGGCCGAGAACCAAAATGAAAGTCCACCTGCCCGAGTTGAAAACCTAATTGATCAGGAAGAAAACGAGTCTCAGCATGGCGATCTTAATCATCCTAGGACACTCAGACAATTGATGAATCCTACTAGGACAGGATCACCATCTTGCATTGTTTTCCCCCCAGATGCATCATGTTTCAATTTCAAACCAGGTTTCATCCAACTTTTACCCACGTTCCACGGTCTTGAATCAGAAAATCCTTATCAGCACTTGAGGGAATTCAAAGAGGTATGTAATACTTGCACAGGCCAAAATTGCAGCATAAATATAATTCGACTTAAGTTTTTTCCCTTTTCTTTAAAGGATAAAGCAAAAATTTGGCTGCAAAACCTTAGGTTATGATCCATTGGAACATTGGATGATTTGCAACAATAGTTTCTGAAAAAATTATTTTCCTCTCATAGGAGAAACTCATTTAAGAGAACAATCACAACTTTCACACAAGAGTCGGGGGAAACACTTTACCGATGTTGGGAGAGATTTAAATAGATGTTGAATGTTTGTCCACTTCAAGGGTTTGAAACAGGAAGGCTGGTTGCCTACTTCTATGTAACGACCGATAATCTCGTCGACCAATGATCTCGACTACTGTTTCATTCTAAGATAAATTTTACATAATATAGTAATTTTGGACACATATACACTAATGAAATAATTTTAGGGATAATCAATATTTTTTTAGATTCCAATACGAGACGGTGTGATATTTCACTCCAAACAGCCCATAGTATTTTGGCCATAACTCTCTCATACGAACTCTGATATTTATGAATTTTATATCTTCGAAAATCTAAGATCGATACCTACAACTTTCACGTTGAATATTTTTCCAAATACTAACCGAAGTAGGTCAAACATCATGATATCTGTAACTACTATAGTAATTTCGAGAAGGGACTAGAAATGGAACATGTGGAAAAATCTCAACCACACTTTTTATCACAAAAATTAGCCACATTGCCTATAAATAAGGCCCTATTCATGCATCCCTTAAGAGGTGAAAACGTGAGCTTGAAGTGGGTGGAAAAAATCTTCAAATTTTTCTTCATTTCCATGAAAACAATGAAGGAATTGTGATGAGCTCTCAAGTTTCCTTGGTCAAGTAAGCTTCAATTCTCTTCCTATCTTCTCAATTTTTCAATTTTGAATAAAGAATATAAAGCCCCAATTCACACCTTATAAATCCTAGAATTTGGGATTGTTAAATTGACTTTAAATGGGTTGTTAGCATGTGTTTCGGGAGTAGTATGATAGTGTAAAAATAAAATGAGGTTCATATGTTAATGAATATGTTGAGGAAATTATGCTTTGTGAATTTATGATTGTTTGTGTTGGATTGATGAGATAAAAGGAGTTGTATTATTGCTGTTTTTAAAAATCATAGGAACTATGGCGGAATTAACTGGATTAAATAAAGCTATAAGTTTGTGAGAATAGGCAGTGATTTCAATTCCAGTATAATCTAGACAGATTCTCATACATTGTTTATAATTTAAGTTTTAGGTCTCCAATCGATAAACTATAAAATTCTACCAAAACTAGACTCATTAAGGATTAACCTATTAAGATTACAAAATTTTTTGATATTGGATGAGTTATGAAAAATTATGAAAGTGAGCTGCCCTGTTTTAGGATCTAATTCTGTTAAATTCTGAAAAACGCCTAGATAATCGGTTATAACTCGAGTTTTAGGTAAAAAATTAAGATTCTTAAAAACTGACTTAAACTAGACACATAGGAGAGTAAAATATCCAAAAATCAAGATTTTTGGACTTACGATGAGATCAGACAGAATTTTTAAAGTCGGGCTATATGTTGCCCATGTGCCCAGATTTCCAGTTGCTTAGCCCCTGAAATTCAGTCCATAACTTGCGTTCTAGGAATCAAAATCATGATCCGTAAAAGCCAACATAAAATAGACACATAAGCGAGTATTTTATTAAAATTTTAGCCCCATATTCAACCCCGATTAAGCTCATCGAAATTTCAATTCAGTGTTGATGCACTGAAATTTCTGGAAAGATGGTAGAATTTGGAGTTTTGTGAAGTACCTTGTGAGATCCTCGAACGAGCGTAGTAAAAATTGTTAGACCACCCTAAAATGTTAGTGACATAGTACGAATGAGTTATCATGAATAATGAATAAATTTTGTTAAGTAATGATATAAATTCGCAACCTTGATATTAACGAATTTCGCTAATTCTATATTATCACCGGTGGATGTGGTTCTGCCACTATTTCAATGCGTCACCAGCAAGTTCTGAATCAGTGAGTTTACACTTTTCCTTTAAGCTGATTTTCATTTTGTTATTTAACATGACATACTTACTTTCTCACATTTAAGGCTTTAGCCAAGTTCATTTTCAATTATATTTCGATTAAGCATATTTTGAGAAATGATTTAGAAGAAAGAAGTTTTCAAAACATGAGTTTTATGTTTTTGATGCATGGGGGAAAAACCCACCTCAGTATGTAACTTGTCACATATATGGAATTGACGGAGAGGAAATGTGCACATGTGTAGGACTAGTGGGACGACGATACATAATGCCTCCAGATCCTAGTTCAGGACTAGGGATGATAGATGCCCCTTGATCCTAGATTCAGAGCTTGGAGGGTAGCATAGGTCCACACCCCAGTTCTAGTTTGGTGGCTTGGGGGACGGCGATACGTAACGCCCCAAGACCACTAGTTTTAGGGACATGAGTGGCATGCTTTGAAGGACAGCGATATGTAACGCCCCCATATGTCAAGTTTTTCAGAGACGAAGATCAGTTTTCAGATATCAGTCTTTTTTTAGAAACAGTTTTCAAAGATCGGATTTTAGAAACAGTTTTCAGAAAATAGACATTTCAGAAAGAATTTTCAGAACAGATCCTTCAGATATAAGTTTACAGACCCAGACTTTCAAAAGCAGATTTCAGAAAAGATAAGTTTATAAAAGAGACTCCAGACGAGAATTTCTGAAAATAGTTCAGAGTTTTCATATAAGAGAAATGGTTTTCATATAAAGTTATTTTCTGAAAGGTTCTTGGTTTTAGAATCAAACATTTTCATTAAAGTATTTCAGTTTTTATTTTAAATCATCCACTCATTTAGATCGTACAAACGGTCTAACCCCTCTCACTCTCAGTTTCTCTATTTTGCAGGTATTCCTGGAGGACGAGCTCGAGAGGATGGATACTGATGGCAGTCATTATAGGGTTTGGTCCACCAGGTCGAATCAGAGTTTAGTTCAGACAGTGTTAGAGAGCATCATATAACATGTAGTTTGTTTAGTAAAGAATACTCATGCAATGAGTTATAAGTGTTCATTACTAATGTTGTAATGTATAGTGAGTTTGAGTATTAAGTTTGTAAAGCATTATGCATTCATGACTTAAGTTGGGCAATGGTCACGTGCGTGAGTTTATACATCAGATGAGTTTAGTATTATTAGATAGTCAGAGGCTCATGGAGATAGTACGGCCTATTCCCTGTCGGTAGCATCTCCCAGATCGAGGATGTTACATTCTACGAGGGTTTAACACCCCAAGGTAGACAAGTAGTATAAATGATGCGTAATGGTGAGTTTAGGGATAAAAATCCTGAAGATGAACTAGATTACCTAGAACATATAGCAGATAATGTACAACAATAGGATAGAGTTGGCACTTATTAGTCGTCTATAAAACCACAACCATCTGGTATAGGTATGTTTAACTTTAGGGAAGATCATGACTTTTCTGTTAAGTATGCATCTCTAGCTAAAAAAGTTGAGGCATTAGAATTGAGGAAGATGATCATTTCAAGTCTGTTCAAGAAGTCACCTATCAAATCTGTAATTCAAATAAACATGTCACACAAGTTTGCCCAACCATACCAGCCCTGCAAGAATGTCTTTATGACCATGTCAGTTCCATAAACACTTTCAAGAGACCAAATCCAAACCCATACTCTCTAACCTACAATTATAGTTGGAGAAACCATCCAAACTTCAATTGGAGGAATGCACCATATATCCCACCACCTAGGAAAACCCTTGATGATACCTTGCATGCATTTATTGAGAAACATGAAGCCATCATTAACCAAAATGTGCAAATATTGATTGATTTGAAAAATACTTTCTCCAAAATCACATATGCTTTGACCATTAAAGAGAAATGAAAGTTTCTTGCACAACCACATTCAAACCCCAAGAGTCATCAAAACCCTCACGGGGTTATTTCTGAAAGTCAACATATAGACCATGTCAAATCTGTTATTACTCTTCGCAGTGGTTAGGTCATCCACAGACCTATTCTCGAACCTCGTGAAACTGAACATAAATCAGATTCAGAGGGTAAGAAATGGGTATTGGGGTCTAAACAGGGAGGCGCAGCGGAAGGAGCGGTTTGGGTATCCAATATTAATAATTCATTCATATTTTACCTAAAAGTATTTATTCAATATCATATAACGACATAAACAATATATAAACATCGCGAAACTTTTGCGAAAACATATTTCCGCAAAATAGCATAAAACACGTTTCCGACCGAACCGACCGACCAATGCTCATGGGGACTGCCCAGGTCAGCCCCCAAAACATTTGAACAGTTTGTGGGCTGCCCGAACAGTGACCAGTTCACTGTTTGGGCAGCCGTTACCCGGTAACGCCTTTTTTCACCGTTTTCGCGTATTTTCACTCCGAAACAATTTCCGATAAATATTTTTCTTGGGCAATTAAAATAAATCAATTTATTCAAATTACTCAATAAATAAAAACTGGATTTTTATCTGAAAAATCAGATTTATCATTAATTGCTATGAGACCCCTAAACTTTGCACATTGATCATTTTGGTCCTTAAATATTCAAATACATATTTAATTGATTCCAAATCAATCCCAAAATAATTTATACAATTTGCAACATAATCCAGAAACTTTTCCAGAAATTCGAAACCGCCCAGTAATTTTCCAGAATTACAAAAACAGTCCAGAATTTTAATTAATTACAATTTGGCCCAATTTGTTCAAAACACATCAAGATCAAATCCAATCAATTCCAAATTTGACATACATCAAATATACATCAAATATATCATATATATGAAAAGCCCCAAAAATTGAATGGGTTAAGAACCATAATTTCACAAATTACTCAAATTGGACAATTTACATTAAATTGACAAAATTCAACTCTTTAATCAATCAATTACCACACCAATCAAGTCTCACCATCATGAAATTAATCAAGAACAATTCTAGGTTAATTATGAATGGCTAATCAACTCTAAAATGGCAACTTAGATTACAAATTAATCTTATAAGCTTGATTACACTAATAAGCTTATAAATTATACATACATGCTAATCACATCCAACAAGCTTTAAACACATATAATTACAAACCCAAAGAGTTGAGACATCAACTTAGCAACACAAATTGAAGCTAAGATAAATAGAAACAATTTTCATGTAGAAGAAAGTTTGAAAAACTTACAAAATTTCCATGTTTTTGCCTTTGTTTTCTTTCTTTCTTCCACCATTTTCTCTCAACTCTCTTTGTAAAATATTTGTGTAACTTGTCTAAGTGTTCAAATTGAAACAAAATAATTTTGTTAAAAAATTAATACCATTTTCGAAATTCAACAAAAATAAAAAATAAATTCTTTAATTTTTGTTTCAATTTAATTGGTACACATTTTGCTAAATTAAAGTTAACACTTTAACTTTAATAAAGCAAACAAAATGTGTTCCAATGGCATCATGCCATTTCCAAGCTTTAATAAAGCAAATCATTATTAAAGATATTTATTATTTTAATTAATTTAATTATTTAACAATTAAATAATTAAATAATTAAATACAAATATCTTAAATATATGTATTATATTTACATTAAATATCTCAAATACATATATTAATGATATATTCCAAATATCACATTTTGATATTTAATTAATGTGTATTTAATAATATCAAATATCAAATACAAATACACATTAATTTGGAAATGACCATTAGGTCCCGATTGCATGTATTTTTTGTTTAACCGTTAAACGAGTTATAAATAATCAGTATTATTCATAACAGTTGCCCTAGTGCTCTACGAGTATATTTCATTAGTGAGACTCTCTAGATTCAGACATATCTGTCACGAAATCCAATTTCATGTCCATAATTCACCCACCCATAAATTATGACGACCACGGATAAACTCGCTGAATCATACAGGTCGAGGTCACTGCATACGTATAATCCCTCCGTCACAGGTATCCTGATTATTCCAGAGATATAGATATAAACGTCAAATCTCTATAGTAATAATCTCGTCGACGTATCAATTAGCAATCTCTAAATAACATTCGGAACTCTCTTCCGAAGTATACTATGGCCATAGATTTAATAGATTGCTAATCACAAATGGACTACCTATGCTTTGTACACAGAACTGACGGATCCTTTCTTAATACACACAGGATATCATGAGCATGAGTCCACACCCAACGAACAGGCGGAGGTCTGATCTAAATAGATCGGTGACGTGACTACCATCTAAGTGTGGAGGATAACTCATATATCCACAGTGGTATATCAAGTCAAAGAATCAATATGCTACTCAACCCGAGAAGATTCCTATTGACGTTGGTGTACCATCTATTAGGAAATCTTCGGTGAGTCGTTCAGTGTATATCAAATAAACACCTACACGTCTATACGAGTCTCCCAAGACTCATGGTTCATTGGGATAAACCATCGGACCAAGTCCGATATACGACATGTACTGGTCTCAACGGATTTTACTAACCGACCCGTGTCAGTAAATCTTGACCAGGAACTTAATTTAAGGATATACAACTTATAGTGACACTTCCCAATGTCAATTACAAACTATGTTGTAACTGCGCACTACGTTGTAAATCCTAGGGTCTTTGTCTAATATATATACATATCACTAAACTAGATTTAGTTTCAATCTAATCAATCTAATTAAAATTAGATCGAATACGTATATAAAAGACAAGAGGTGCTTCCATTAAATTAGTAATATTATGGAAAAAGGTATTACTCGTATTCATGAATCGAACATAAATACAATCGGGATTGGCGCTCAGAGCACCAACCCCAACAAGGGGTTGATGAACCATTACCCATCGTTGATGATAACATTTTCTCGTGTACCTCCATTTCCCCAGGCATTAAAAATAAAGAAATTAAACCATTCCCCAGAGATATATGAAATATTCAAACAGGTAAAGGTCAATATTCATTTGTTAGATGACATCTAACATATACCATCTTATGCCAAATTTCTGAAAGACTTGTGCACCGTTAAAAGAAAACATCAGGTAAGAAAGAAAGTTTTTCTACCTGAACAGGTAAGTTCCATTCTCTCAACTAATAATGCATTAAAATACAAGGACCTTGGCTGTCCAACTATTTCTTGTATTATTGGAAATCAAAAAACTGAACATGTTTTGCTTGATCTTGGAGCCAGTGTCAATTTGCTTCCATTTTCGGTTTACCAACAACTTAATATTGGTGAGTTAAAATCAACTTAAACTACTCTTTTACTTGCCGATAGATCAGTCAAGGTGCCGAAAGGAATTATTGAAGATGTGTTATTACACGTCGATAAATTCATATATCATATGGATTTTATTGTCTTGGAAACGCAACCTGTAGCAAACAATTATAAGGCAATTCATGTAATACTTGGTTGCCCATTTTTAACAATAGTTAATGCTTTAATTAATTGCAGGAATGGAATCATGAATTTGTCTTTTGGCAATAAGACGTTGGAGCTTAATGTTTTTAATATGTGCAAACAACCATATGATAAGGACAACAAAAACGATAGCATAGAAATAATTGAACCAATTTTGGAGGAACATATTCAGGGAAGTTTATTTGATCCCATAGAAATTTATACTGCTAATTTTCTTAAGTCAAGTTTGTAATTAAATTCGGACATTCCAAATGAACTTTCACTTGATTCTACATAGGTACTGGAGGACGATGGAGAAAAACAGAATTTGGATGAAATAAGAATACTGGAAAAGAAAAAGATGATGAAGCACCCAAATCGGAATTAATATGCATTTCTTAGAGACGAACAAACTTACCTTGTGGTAATTTCTGCTTCCCTCATAGGCAATCAAGAAGATAAGTTGTTAAATGTATTGAAAAAACATAAATTAGCATTATCTACCCTATATCTAATAGTAAGTGGGTAAGCCCTACACAATGTGTACCTAAAAAGTCTGGAATAACGGTTGTGAGAAATGATAAACAAGAATTAATTCCAACTCAAATCTCATCTAGTTGTCTTGGGGAATTCGATGTCTATATAAAGTATTTGAGGCTCTTAAATCTATTTGAAAAAAATTTCCGAGGAAGGAATTAATCTTACGTCTACTAGGCACTTTAATACTTTCTCAGGCTATTTTTATTCTCTTTACTACTATAGGTTATGGTACTACTTTATCGATTTGATTCTGTTTCTCTATTTCTTCTTTCTCTGGTTGCTTAAGCATCTTTATTTCTTTCCTTACTTTTCTTCTAGCTTTCATTTCTCACTCCTTTAGGTAACTTTTCTTATATTTTTACTGTCTGATTTCATAGCATCGTTTGTACTTCTAGTAATAGGCCGAATAACTTCAAGAAGATTCCTAACTTAGAACTAGAGTATAATTGTTCTAGTAAGGAATATTATTCAACTGTTTGTGGAACTTAAGGACGTACTCGAGAATCAGATATTGGAGAGGTAGTGCCTCGCATACGATTATCTCGGACACACTGCATATACCCGACTCTAACACTCTGCCCACTGCAGTCACTGACTCCCTAGACCATGCTCTGATACCATCTTTGTAACATCCCCGATCTGTGAAATGCTACCGGCAGAGAATATGCCATATTATTCCCCTGAGCCTCAGACTTTCTCCCTGTGAACAACACTGATACTCTTTTCAATTATAATCTCTCATATGGGACCAATGCCCAAAACCAAGACATAGTACAAAAATAGTTCACATTTGACTGAATGTATAAATATCAACTGTCTCAATAACTCTATACATAAATTCTCACACACATCTCTAGTATACAACTATCTGGACTGCATTTCACTTCACTTGACTGAACTCAAACTCTGACTGGACTCTTACTCTTTCTGACTTGAACTGGTGGACTCCATAACCCAGTGAATGCATCAGTATCCGTCCTCCTGAGCTCGTCCTCTGAGAATTTCTGTAAAAATAGAAAAATGGGAGTGGGAGGTTAGACCGTTGTACGATCTAAGTGAGTGGATGGTCTTTAAAGTGAAAATTGAAATACTTTATAAAATCTCATTTTTGGACATTAAATCTAAACTTTTCTGAAAACTTTACTTTGTCTCAAAATATATCTTTCTCTGGAAAACCTTTATAAAAATCTTTGCTGAAAGTTTCTTGTAAAATTACTGTTATTGAAAACTTTACTTTCTGGAAAACTTTTCTCTGAAAACTATTTCTGTAAATTGAATCTGAGACTGTTTCTGAAAACTAAGCTATATATATCTGCTGAAAACTTGACGCATTGGGGAGTTACGTAATGCCTTCCCCTCATACGACTAACTAGAGCTAGGAGTGCAAACCCATGAAATTGGGGCGTTACGTATCGCCGACCCCAAAAAATGTCACTCATGTCCCTGAAACTAGTGGTATTGTGGCGTTATGTATCGCCGTCCCCCAAGCCACTGAACTAAAACTGGGGGTGCGGATCTATGCTACCCTCCAAGCTCTGAAACTATGATATAAAGGCTTCTGCCATCCCTAGTCTTGAACTAGGATCTGGGGGCGTTACGTATCGCCGTCCCCTCAGTCCTCTACATGTGCACATGTGTTGTCCGTCAATTCCATGTCTGTACAAGTTAAATATTGAGGTGGGTTTTTCCCCATGCCTCGAAAATCATAAACCACAAGATTTTAAAATTTATTTTCTAAAACATTTCTTAAAAACATACTCTTTCATAACCAACTGTAATAAAACCGGCTAACGCCCTAAGTGCATAAAAATAAGTCTGTGATTAAAAATAATAAATGAAAATCAATTTAAGGAAAGAGTGTCCACTCACATATTGGAATCTGGCTGGTGCTATATCGCTTCGTCGAAGGAAAAATATGATTCATGCAATGGTCTATAAATGCTAACTTGGTTAGATTATAAATTATGAGATGAGTTTCAGAACTAGGCTAAACTTTCTCAATTCAAGTATGTGATATTGTTACTTAGTATATCAAGCTTGTAATAAGATGCAATGTATACATGTGAACTGATAAGAGACCCTAAGGGTGGTCTCTAACACACTAAGGTGGAACTGGGATGGTTTAGAACTGTTTTAGGAATGAGTTGTGCCACGTGTCACGACGTAAATCCTTGCGCGTCGCAACGTGCAACGTCAAGAAACATGCTGTCATTTTACCCTTACGCGTCGCGACGCACAACCCTTTAGCGTCATGACACGAAACAGATTTCCAGGATTCTGTTTTGCTTCTCCATGTTCATCTATTATCCAAAATTACCACAATCATTTCCATAACAAACTTATTGCACAACCCAACCTATTGAACTTCAAATTCACCAATTCTATATCAAGTTATCATCCTCAAACAATGATTTAACCACACTATCCAAAATTCAACTACCCATTTAAGACTTTTTAAAAAAAAAAAAATTGGGTTCTAAACTCCAACAACCATTTCTTTTCTTATCAATCACCAATAAACAACCTTTTACCATACTAACATCTCTATTTATCCTCAAACTTCCAAAATCCAATAATTTAAATTTTGGGTCAAGTTTTCTTACCTTATTCCTCATGAATTTCTTCATTCCTCAAGCCTCCATGGTGGCTGATGAATACTAAAAAGTGCATACTTATTAGACGATAAGTTAATCATTTTACACTTATAGTTTCACTAATCCCCTTAAATTGACACATTTGTGAAATAATATTTTAAAGTTGTGCTTTGAGTGCTCTTACTGTGTTATTTTATATTTTTGTCATGAAAATACTGCTCGGAAGCTCGACGGGACAAATCAAACGTGAAAAAATAATAAAAACGGAAATTCTGCAAGCACGTCGTACATTCTGCAAGCACATCGTAAATTCTGCAAGCACGTCGTGACACATGGAACCTTTGCGTCTTGAAACATGTCCTACAACGTGGCTTCTCCATTCTCTGACATTTGTCCCCAACGTGGCTTCACCATTCTCTGACACGTGTCCCCAACGTGGCTTCACCATTCTCTGACACGTGTCCACAATATGCATTCGCTGGTCTGGGTGGCCAAGTTGCCTATAAATATGAGCGTCCGACATTAGAAATTTGCATACTTTCTTTCATGATTCCTCTGTAAATCTTGGAGAGAGTCTTGTTTGTTTATTTACTTAAAGCTTTTTGTAATGTCTTTTTCTTTCAATAATAAAAGTACGAGTATGTTTTATTACAAAATGAGTAGCTAATTTCTTTTCTGTTGGGGTAAGGGTGAAGCTTTTATGATGAAAACATAGATTAAACTCGCTTCTATTATAATAAATAAATTGAAATCTAATGATTAAAACTTAATTTAATTCTAGATTAATTATTGACAATCTTTCTACCGTATTTATGGCTAGTTTTATCTTTATACCGTCTTTATGGCTAGTTTTATCTTTCTACAGCCTTTATAGCTGCTTTATTTGTCTACCGCTTTTATAGCTGGTTTTTATACGATTTTGGCATAATTAAGTACCTTGGTATGACTTTTTATAGACAAACAGTATCACCGCTTTTATGGCTGGTTTTATGTTTTTGGCATGCTTAGTACCTTGGTAGGACTAATTATTGATAGAAATGACTACCACTTTTATGGCTGGTTCTTTTTATTGGCATAATTAATTCCTGTAATAGATTAAGTGGGTAAAAAATGACAATTTATAAATTAAGATAAATCGAGATTTCTAAATGTTTAAAAGACTAAAAATGGATCCCCTAACTCCAGCATTTACTTCTATTATTGTATTCCAACCTAAAATCCTCCAACTACTTCAACAAAGCAAACTTTTCATTTCCGCACTGTTCATTATTCTATTTTGCTAAATCTCTTCTCTGTGGATCGACCCCGGACTCACCGGGTTATTTTATTACTTCGACACTCTTATACTTGGGAGTAAAAGACCACTTTTCGAGCGTGTCAGTGGCTTTTCTTCTTATTTGTTTGGTGGATAAGTGCTTAACACTTGCTTTTTCTTCATTCTTCTCCTTCCTCTTTCTTTTTTTTTTTTTCTATTCTTCTTTCTCTCTTCTACGTTTCTTCTTTCTTCTCTTTTTCTAATTTTTGTGATTTGGTGAATAGTGTACTCTTTATATAGCAGGGGTTATTTGATATTCGGAAGGTTAGAGAAAAGTGTGGAATTTTGGAGAAAGTTTGAGATTCTTCTATTTGGGTCCGAAATTATTATTCATCTGAATTTTGACTTATATTTTTGACCTATTTCTGGTCCAAATTTGGAAAAATATTCAACACGGAAGTTGTAGGACTCGATCTTAGTTTTCCGGTGATATAAAATTCATAAAAATCAGAGTTCGTATGATAAAGTTACAGCCCAAATACAATGGACTGTCCGGAGTGGAACATCATAGAATTTCGCATCGAAGTTTCAAAGAATTAATCGTTTATCCCTAAAGTCGTTCCATGAATGCATACATACTCGGACATAATTTATTTTACACAACACTCATTCCGCGAGGTAACAGTATTACAGTACGACAGTAGTAGAGACTACCGGTCGTTACAGTGGGGTTTCTTACAAATTTACTGGTGGATATGACAATATGATCAAGCACCTGGAAAGACATCATGCCGTTGAGCTTGGACTTGATACGACATAAACTCAAATGGTCAGGTACACATCATCTAGTAGAGGTATGAGTTCTTTAGATTTATTTAAATATTCTGATGCTAAAAATAGAGAAGAATTTGTTAAATTAACTTGTATGACACATCTTTCTTTAAGTATTGGTGAAAAATTGATTTTACTAATTACGTTCAAAATGCTTTAAATCCTGCTGCTTGTAGAATAATTAGAAATACAACAAAACGTCAATTTTTTAAATATACAAAGATGGTAAAATTATTTTAAATGAAACATTTAGAGAAATAAAAATTAATTTAATATAGTTATTTAATGATTATGTTAGAAGATATAACTTGCAATCAGTGTGACAATCTAGTAGTAGAGAAACCGTAATGCAATCAAGACTTAACGCATGTGATCGTTGGTTACTACAACGAAATAAAAAACATAGGGATAACACGACTAATAATCCGGAATTAGATAATTATTTATCTACAAATTTTAAGTTTTCAACTGAAAGTTTAGTTAGTAAAAATTTTCAAATCCTTAAATGGTGGAACCGACATCAAAATGTATATCATGTATTATCAATTATTGCTAAAGAGATATTGGCGGCACATGTTTCTGTTGGACAATTATGACCCATATCATCACTATTTGTAAAGAACATGGTGTTGTTGTACAAATTAACTATGTGACAAATGAAATTGCTCTTTTATCATTTGTAATTGGATTACCGGGATATATAAATTATAAAAGTCCATATGATTAGTTCCGGATTAATAAGATATGGGACAATATTAATTCACTAAGGTTTAATCATTAAAACATCCACAGTCGTAGTATTATCGAGATTGGACATCGATAATGGGAAATAGACTAATATTGCACTTGTGCGCATTGTGGGAGCATAACGGCATAGTTCTCATATATGTAAGTATTGGATACTTATGCAAGTGTAATAGGAGGTTGTGTTTACCGATGGTACGGAAACAGCTTCGCTCTGGATAGACCCATCGGAATTCCATTGGTAGTATAACTATGTGTCTATGGAAGTCCGAATCAGGGTAGGTGTATTTGGTCTTAACCTGAGACTTGCATCGCTAATACTTGCGACAATCAGTATACTTTGGTCTTGGTCGTCCAGCGCTTTAACAGGTTCTGTTTACTCCTTTTCTGGGTATATTGAGAATCGTAGTGTATTGGGTGTGATGTCAAGATGGAAGTATCACTCCAGTCATATGGAGATGATGATCACGCAGGATACGGAACTGGTACTCTTTAGTACTGCAATCATCGGGATAATATGACTAGGTCATGATTATCCGATTATAGAGACTAGTTACCAGAGATCTGATATATGCTTCGTACGGGGTAGACACAATTCCAGCCTCAGGCCTTGCATGTGACATCCGATACTGGATCGCAATACGCAATACTATGTACACTACGCCTGATACAGATTATGTATTTCTTTAAGAATATTTCTGGAGAATTGGGTAGGCACGGTGCTTTGATAGAAGCCAACCATGTCTTGTAAATCGGTAAAAACGTAGTACTAGGTACGTACGTGTTCGGATAGTCCGACGATCGGATTTACTGCCAACATATCCAGGGATCTCATGGGTCGCTTCCCGAAGATTCACCGATGACGTATGACTCAGACATAATTAATCTGGGATTAATTATAAGAGAGAGAAAATTAATATGAGATTAATTACGGAGAAATTTTATCTGGGATAAAATACTATTTAAAGAGAGCGAACGATTAATTTGGAATTAATCGATAAAATAATATATTCGATATATTATACGAAATTAGATTTCGACGCGGAATTAAAATTAGATTTTAATTCGGGCGAACGAGTTAATTTAGAATTAATTCGCTAGCGACGTGAATAGTAATTTTGATAGGTAAAATTATTTAATTAAATTTGATTTAATTACGTCGCAACGGAAAATTCGTTAATTCGAAATTAGCGAACCCGAGCCCGAGAGTGTTTGCGGGCCCACTCGGATTTTGAATCAAGTGGGGCCCACAAGTCACATCAACTAGTCAACTTTATTACTTTATGGTGATAGAAGTTGGTGGTTGCTTATTTTGCACTCTTTGTCATTTGGAATGACTAATACCAAAAGTTTGGTTTTGGTATATGATAATTGTTTTTTGGAAATCATTTTAACATTACACAAAAATCACTATCTCTCTCTCTTCCAATGGCCAGGGCCGAAACTTCTTCATCTTTTTCCTCTCACTTTGGCGTGAACCTAGGGTTCATGTTGAGTGATTTTTGCTTCAAGAATCACAAGTGCTAGCACACAATGAGTCTTACAAAGGTGATAGGGAAACTAATCCTTGAGCATGGAATCAACACTCAAAGCTTGGAGCTTGAAGATCCACACAAGGAGGGCTTGGCCGAATCACACATGGAGCAGAATTTTTGTTGTTCAACGCATCCACTTAGTCGATCAAAGTGAGTATTTTCCGCTACTTTACTTTGTTGTATTCGCACATTTCATTACTTAATTGATCTTGATTTGACCTAGAAAACCCAACAGTTTCCACCGTTGCGGTTGAGCAAACCTTCAGCTTGAGAGGCAATATATTGGAAGTCAGATGGTCTTCATTACATCCAAGCACTCTAGAAGCAACAACATGTGTGAATGATTGGACCCGAGCTGATATGAGGTAATAAGAAGATGCCCCTGATGAATTTGAAGACTTGTTCGATAATGCATCTGCAAATGCAAGTGGAACTGGAGTTGAAGTATCAATGGACACTGATAATGATGATTGATAATTAAATAACTGTAAAATTACAATGGGGCAATATCTTAAAAATGTAATGGAACTAAATGAGTTTTGATTTCTCTCACCCCTGAGGATACGTAGGCAACTTAAGTTTTTAAAAATTTAAGTTCAAGCTCTTTAATTTAATAAAAAAAATTATTTTTTTTAGATAAGAATTTTATTTGTAATTTAATGTAATTATATAAATTAATTATATAAATTCAAATTCATAATTTTAAATTATATTAATTTTTTAATCTCAAATTTTTTTTTTCAAATAACTAAAAAAAACTGAATGGAATCGAAACCGAACCGTTCGGTCCCGATTCCGATTCCACATTTAATGTGGAACTGATAACCGTCCGGAACCGAAGGCCAGGTCTAACTGACATCAACCCATTCACCTTCCTATTTCTGGCTAATTGAATCAAGCGATCCCATTTCATCAAAACCCTGACGCAAAACCCTAAAATCTCACCTCCAAAATTATGATCCCCTTCAACGAAGGTGACAAGAAGCGTTTATCTATAAACCCTAAAAAATAAACAAAACCAGAGAAACAATGGGTCTCCTATCATGGTTTACGGGCAACCCGAAACTGAAGCCCCACAAATCTGAATCAGCTAAGCCAGCAGGCGAAACCTAAAACCCAAAATCTAAAATTTCAGCTGTTCCAGGCATGATCAGCTCCGTTGAAGTGCCACAACTAGCAGAGAGCGTGATGGTTTCCGAGTTCGGGTCGGTGGTTGCGTCAACTGATAAGGTGACTATGGCAAGATACTGCCCCGTCTCCGATAACCTCGAACCCTGCCGCTAGAAGATCCTTGTTGCGAGTGATTTGGACGCTCCCCAGTTTCGCATGGTGTTTTGATGATTTTGAATGAGTACATGGTCACTATAGAGAAACCTCTCGGCATTCGCTTCGCTTTATCTGTTGATGGCAAAATCTTCGTTCACGATCTCAAAAGAGGGATATTTATATGATTTCTTTTTTTATTTTTAGAAAAAGTATGTACTTCGCATTTATTTTTCAGGAATTGTATAAAAATTATTATTGTGCAGGGCAATGCTGAGAGGTCGAGAATAATCTTTGTCGGTGACACGTTGAAGACGGCGGGTGATTCGTCAAGTGGAAGGTTTAGTGAGATAAAGGACTTTAGTGATGGATAGTAAGAAATTTATGTGTATTTTAGTTGTTGATAATTAATAATATAACTTTGATTTTGAATATTAGAGGGTAAAGTCAGTATAATGATTTAGGTATGTGATGAAAAAAGACGTTGCTAGTTGAGCTCTATGATTCATTTTCATTCATTATATTATTAGATCTTAAATGTATTAGTTGTTGATAATTAATAATACAACTTTGATTTTGAATATTAGAGGCTAAAATCAGTATAATGATTTAGGTATGTGATGAAAAAAGACGTGGCTAGTTGAGATCTATGATTCATTTTCATTCATTATATTATTAGATCTTAGATTTTGCTAATGTTGCATAATAAGCATTTCAATTGAATTCAGGAAAGCTTGATGACTATTAATTTTGCATTTGTAATACAGTTTATACAGGTTTGTATTTTGCATTGTTGTGTTATTCTAGACTAAAAAGTGATTGATGATCATTGATCATTGATGCTTCTAATATTGTCTTTGAAGAAATTATATAGTAGTTGGCTCTAAAAGGGCTTCATTAGATGCACCTAACTGGCTCATTAATTCGCTATTGGATAGCAGCTTGGAGTGTTGGCTATATTTATTTTATGTCTTCGCAGTTGCAAGTTGCAACTATATATGTATGCTGTTGTCAAAGTTTTAGTTGTCTACAGTATGTTCTGTTCATCAATATCTTTTTTTATTTTTTAGTTTTTTGGTTTATTCAGGAAGATGCTGAAAGAGAAGATATGAGATTTTAGCCTAGTCCTTGAGAGACTCGTTGCTCCTTTCGTAATCCAACTACTGCACAGTTAAGCGACCTTGATGTTTTATTTAATAGAGTTCGCATGACAACTAGGTTTGCTTTTGGCCTACTGTGTTATATATGTGGTTGGTGACTGACCTTTATTTAATAATGTTGAGTGAACAATGAGCATTACAAGATATTTTTCGTATTATGTCTAAATTTCCATGTGGAGTATAGCATGAGGTCTTGATGGACATAGATAGGTTTCGAGTGATCAATTTACATTCAACTTTAGCTCTAGCTTACTAAGCAAATGATGAAATGGATCTGTTATTTTTGTTGTGCAAATTATATTGTATTCTCTTTGAATGAGACGAGAGAATGAAAACATGAGTGAATGCAATAGCTTGAATAATGTAACTTACAAACTCGTCCCTCAATATTTCTATTGGCATTCAATTATTACTATTTTGTACTCAGATTATTTATTGCTTTTTAAACACTATTCTTGGTGCTCATGGTCTAAATTTTTATGTTTGTTGTAGTCTATTTGAGTATCTATCTGAAAATAATCTAAACTTCCCTGTATTTCACCACATTCACTTTCCAAAGAGAATTCACAGGTAACTGGAAGATCATTGCATCTTCCTGACTAAGATGAAGGAATGAGTAGTTTTGGTTTTAGTTTTTTCTCTTATTTTCAGGGATGACTTTGTTTGATAGAGTTAACTTATGATGTGAATATAATTGTGATGTCTTTATTTTGTATATTTTACTTTTTTGTTTCTAATTTCACATTTTTCGATTACAGCCTATGAGCATGGTATTGCCTGATATCGTTGGGTTCAAGTAGTCTGGAAAGTTATGCAATGAAACTCAGACCAAATTTTAATGAAGATGACTATGTTACACTTGACAATACTTTTATTTGATATTATGTTTGAGTTGGTATGTGTTATGTAAATTTGATGATGTTTAGATTAATGATAGTTGTTCAAGTGCATTGGAACTTTATATATATATATATATATATATAATTGTCTAATTTTAATTAATTAGAATTGTAAAAATGATTTAATAATATAAATTAATTTTCAGAAAATAAAAATTCGTGATAGAAATAAATTGTCACATATGTGATATTATAATTTTATAAGAACACGATTATAATAAGAAAAAATATTATACTATCCTATTAAAATAAGAAAAATTATTAAATTATAAAATTAAATTAATAAATCTAAAAATAAGAATCTTATTATAACAAGAAGCATATTATATTATCGTATTAAAATAAAAAAAAATATATTTAAATTATAAAATTAAATTAATAAAACTATTAAATAAAAAAAAACGTATTACAATAAAAAAGTATATTATAATTTTATAAGAATTATATTATAATAAGAAAACAGATTATACTATCCTATTAAAATAATAAATTTTACAAGATTATAAAATTAGATCAATAAATCTAAGAATAAAAATCATATTATAACAAGAAAATATTTTATACAACCTAATAATTTTTTAAATAATATCACAGATAATCTAGATATATAAATATAAATGTGTGTGTATATATAAGTTAAATATTTTAAAATTTTTTCACTATGTTGTGTGGTCTCTAATCTCTACAATTATTATTTTTTTATTAAATTGTAAAATGAAAGTATCCATAAATTATTTTTTATCATTAAATTATAAATTTAAAATAATAAATTATTAAAATAAGAAACCTATTACAATATAAAAATATAATCTCGTAATAAAATAAGAAACTTATTATTTTAATTAATTAATATTATAATTTATTATTTTTTGAATTAAAATGATAAACTATTAAAATAGGAAACCTATTACAATAAGAAAACATACTATAATCTCTCATTAAAGAAAAAATATATGTCACTTAATCTGTATAATTATTTTTTTATTAATTTATAAAATTAAAATATAAATGATTATAATAAAAACTTATTTTAATATAAAAATAGAATCCTATATTTATTATTAAATTATAAAATTAAAATATCGTTAAAATATTTTTTATAATTAAATTTTAAAATAAGAGACCTATTACGATATAAAACATAACTTCTCATTAAAAAAGAAAAATAAATAGCAGTTGCTTACAAAACCAAACCATTTTTTAAATTCGGGTTTATTGTTGATTGCTATTTTTTATTTTATTTTAAATTATTTCTATACTTTTTTCATGATTTTTTATTATTTGTTGTGTTTCAAGATGCAGACATTGATTATTAGTTCTTATAAAATTAATCTAGACTTTAAATTATTTATACAAGTTTTTTATGAACTTTTTGTTGGGGTTGGTGCTCAGAGCGCCAATTCCCGGTTGTATTCTGTTGAATACTTCTGTAAAACATTATTATTATGAATAATATGCAGTTTCTATAATATAATCTATCTTTCTATATGGTAAAGACGTAATGACCCTAGAATGATTAGTCATGATACAGTTGCAAAAGCGTCGCAACGGACATTGAGTAGTATCATGACGTTGTCATTCTCAGACAGTTCCTGGTCAAAGTTTACACTACTTGGTCAGTATAGTAAACCCGTTGAGACCGGTACATGTCGTATACTGGAATATATGATTCCAATGGTTTCTCAATGAACCATTAGTCTTGGAGACTAGTATAGACGTGTAGGTGTTTATAGCGGATAAACACTGAACGACTCACTGAAGATTCTTAATGGATGGTACACCAGCGTCAATAAGAATCTTATTGGGTTGAGTAGCACTTGTGATTCTTAGACTCGAGATGCCATTGTGGGCACATGAGACATCTTCTACACTTAGACGGCAGTCACGTCACCGATCTATTTAGATCAGACCTTCGCATGTTCGTTGGGTGTAGATAGATCCTCAGGGTGTCCTATGTGTGTCAAGATAGGATCCGTCAGTTCTGTGTACCAGAGCATAGGTAGTCCATATGATTAGCAATCAGATAAAACCATGGGCCCGTGGTAAAGTTTAGAAGCTAGTTCTAAACATTCTTTTGAGATTGCTAATAGAATAGTCGACTGGATAATCCCGATAGAGATTTGACGTTTACATCTATATCTCTGGGATTTTTCCGGATACCTGTGACGGAGGAATTATACATTTGCCTTGACCTCGACCTGTATGGTTCAGTGAGATTATCCGTGATCGTCATAATCTACGGGTGGATAGATTATGGACACGAAATTAGATTTCGTGACAGATATACCTGAATCTAGAGAGTCTCAATAATGAAACATACTCGTAGAGCACTAGAGCAACATTAATAAATAATATTGATTGTTTATAAAGTCGTTTAAAGGTTAAACGCAAGATACGTGCTAAAGGGACTAAATAGTCATTTGCCCAATTATTGTGTATTTACATTTAATACTTGATTAATTTAAATACACATTAATTAATAGTCAAAATGAGTTATTTGACTTATATCCTAAATGAATATATATTTTTAATATTTAATGTAAATATTATACATATATTTAATATATTTGTATTTGATTATTTATTTATTTATTTAATTGTTAAATGATTAAATTAATTAAAATATAATATCTTACATTAGGATATTTAATGTAAATGATATTAGTTGCCTTTGTTGACTTAATTAAAATATCTAATAAAGTTGTTTTAGATATTTAACCAAGTTGACTAAATTTAAGTTAAATGAAATTGAAATTAAAAATTCCATATACTTGTTTGTGAAATTCGGCCAAGGCATAATTGGAACAAGTATATATTGTTTTCTTTCTTTTCATTTGATAACCTAATACACTTTACTAAAAGAAGCTCCATTGAAGAAGCCAAAGGAAGTTTGTGAAAAGAAAGACAAAAATCAAAAAGCTTGGATTTTTAGTAAGTTTCTTGAACTTGCTATTAGTAAGGAATTTGTTCCTTAAGTTCTAGGCTTTAATATATGATATTCTTAAGTTGTTTCTTTCTTTGTTCCTTGTGGTTTTTGTTGATGGAAGTTTTGATGGAGGTGTAAAGCATGTGTGATGAATGAAGTGTATGACTATTGTAGTAATAAGCTTTCTTTTAAGGTTTTGGAAACCATGTTGCTAATCTAGAGTTGTTGACCCACTCTTAAATGACCTAGATTTGATCTTGAGTTGTTTCATTGTGTTGAGACTTGGATTGAATGTAAGAATGATGATTGAAGTAATTGATTTAATGTATTTGGTCTAATTTGTCTAATTTGTGGAAATTGAAAAATTAGGGTTCATGACCAATTCCAAATTTGGGGCTTTTCATATATGTTGTGCATTTGGATGTGTATATGATACATATAAAGTTTCATGTTGATTGGATTACATTTAGATGTGTTTTGAAGCATGAAATGACAAAGTGCACTCCTAATGGAGCTCTCGGCCAAGAATAAGAAAATTGGGATTTTTGGTTGCCTTGGTGTTTAAATGTTTTGAACATGCTAAGTTCATCTTAGAAATGATTTAGAATCATTCAAAATTGATTAGATCAATTTCGGACTAAAATGGACAAAATATCAAAGTAAGGGTAATTTGGTAAATTCACTTAATATGATTTATTGAATTTTATTTCATAATTTGATTATTGGAATATTAAATAAATATGTTTATTTAATTAATCCGAGAAAAAAATTTGAAATCTGAAAATACGATTTTCCACCGCTTCCGCTGCGTTACCGGATTCACCCCCTAAAAACCCCTACACTTTTGGTTATTTGTTATGTTTGAGCTTGTACACTCTGATTATTAATTATTGTAGAGTGAATCTAGATTGATCAAGAATTGAACTTAAATAAGAAAATTTAAGCTTAAATTGAATAAATTACATTAATTTTCATTGGAATTCATCGGAAAAAAATTAAATATTTTAAAAGTTATTTATTGTTAGGGATATGATTTCAAATGAGAGATAAAAATGATAGATAAACTTTAATGTGAATAAAAAATATTATTTGATAATTGAGAGACAAAAGAATATGATATATATATTAAATGTAAATAAATCAAATGATCTCATTTAAATATAAAATCGATGAGATTCGAAATATTTATAAGATCAATACTTCAAACAACTTTATGTTTCTTTTATAATATGAAATTACAATTAAAAATATGTTTGACCCGCATAAAGGACGGACCTTTTAATTTAAGTGGACAATTAATATAGCACTTGTTTTCTAGTGCAAACATTTTTTGAATACTAGTTGAAATTCGTTACACAAATTTTTTAAATTATTTATTGTTTATTTTTTATTTATCAAGAAACTTCTTCCGAGATTTTCGGAACCATAATTAACAGACTAATAGACTATTAAGTAATCCAGTTGAGAGAAATGGTATTTTCATTTATGTTGGAGATGAACTTTTGGAAAATTAAAGTGAGTTACCTTGGATTCATATATTACTAATTGGATGCGACAGATGAAATTTCAAGTTTTATTTCATCATTTTGCACATATAATTCTTACATACATCTGACATCAAAGTGATCAATGTAAATATGAACCTTCACAGCTTCTCATATGATTTTCTTGAAACCTGCCATAAAAATTAAATCAGCAAAAAGAGGACATTGAACTGAAAAGGTTTTGCATGTGATGCTGTAAAGTTTTAAGTTACCCGTTGTGATGATGGTGAGTAGCGAGTGGTTTCCGCTAATGAAGCTGGAGAATTAGGCACAGATTTTCCAGGGGAGGCTGACAGAGTCGGCCTAATAAACGGGGATTGCATATATGGCGACACAGGTGAGCGTAGTATAGGACTATGATTATACGAAGGTAACGGAGTTTGATCCATTGGTGTTTTTCTTAGATGAGAAACGAATGCTGCTCCTGGAGATGATGATCTTTTTGTCTCTAGCATGTTGATTTTAATTCTGCAAAAAGACACAATTATGCATCCTGGGAAAATGATGATCACATGTTAGCTAAATTTGGAGAAATGAAAATGGCTGTTACTTGTTGTGCACGTCGACATATTCATCAGTCTCATCCAATATCTCTTCCTACAGAAACAGATTAGAAGCATCAAGCATCTAAATAGCTACTTACAAATATAAGCAAATACTCATTAAAACACTAACTTGTAGCAGTTCTTCCATAACATCCTCCAGTGTGATGATTCCAATGACCTCTTCATTTAAATTGGGAACAAACTCCAATTCTTCATTTGTAATATTCACGTTTTGTAGTTCCCGTTTCTTTAAACACAGATGTAAATCAGCACTTTGGATACCAATGCCACTAGGAATGATAGAGGGTGAATTGAGGTGCTCATTTTTGCCAATTCCTAAAAATGTTATGCAGCATCATAAACTTATACATGCCATATCAACTATTACTTGCAGCAGAAGCAAATGACATTATTCCTTTTTTGCTAAGTTTACCTTTCATCTCTTCTTGTCCCTGCCTAAAAGTCGAATTGATGTTTATCCCAAACATGCTAGCTCGGGATTTTCCCATTTCTGCAATCTCCTTAGCATCATTCTTACACTTAACAACAACCGCCATGTGGCTGTGACCCTTCTGAAATTGATTCAACATGTCATAGAGAGGCAGCTGCTTGTGCACCCTTGCACAGTTTTAGAAAATCATATAGCTCAAATTATCAGTTCAATCAAACATAAGAACATGAAGTTGTCAAGATTCATCAACCGGTGAAAAATTATACCTAGGAATTCTCCTTATAGTAAGATGTCTGATAGGAGTTTCATCTTCCGGGCGATATTTGATCAAATTTTTAACCTATAAAATAAATGAACTTGGTTAGATAAACACTTGTTTACATAAAGTACAAATTTATCAAGAAAATTGGCTTATTTTGGGCATAACTTGTCTCTAATGCCACTTGAAACACTTCTAGACATGCCGATAGAGTATTAATTCTGCTTCTCAGACAAATAAGGATTTACTGTCACAAATATGCTTGTTCCTTCAAAAATAAAAACATCTTACCAAAATAAGGCCAATAACATTTGTTGGGGTCCCTGAGTAGATAGGCACGCGACTATGTCCTTTGCTTATGATTAATCCCATCATTTTCCTAAGATGAAATTACAGTTTGAGTTTAATAAGAGGCAAATCGGTGAAAATAAATAGCAGAGGAATACAAAGTGAGAGCTTTGCTTACTCATCAAGTCTTGAATTTATATCCAGTGAAAATATCTTAGACATGGGTGTCATAGCATCATTTACAGTCTTTTGTGTCATGTCCAAAGCTCCAGTGATAATTGTTGTTTCATCATGGGTCAACTCTCCGCCTTTCCCTGCCTAAAATTAATACAAGAGCATTAACACATGTATTGCTGTGATCTAGTGAACCGGCAGATTATTAGATTAGGATCTAACCTCATTGCCGTGCATGTCTACTAATGTTTTAAGCTCTGCGCGACGCAGAAGTGCTGAATGTCTTTTGCCTAGAAGCCAATCCAGCAGCTGCCCCAAGAGGAAACCCAGAAATGAATTAAGAAAAATATTAAATGCTCTTCTTCAATAGGCATATGATAATATATTGAAGCTAAGAAGTACCTTGCTTATTGGATAAGCTACAGGGAATAGAACAATTACAATCAAACGAACAAGAACAGAAAGTTTTGCACCAACACTAAGTCCATAACGAGAACACACAGCTTGAGGGATAATCTAAAAAGTAAAAGAAAATCAGATACATGAAGAAAAAAATTCGGAGTTATTAACAACAAAACAATCAAATTTTCCATCAAAGTTTCCTGTCCAAGCATGTTGTACCTCACCAAAGGCAAGTATTAGAGTGACTGATATCAATATGGAAGCCCAAGCCGGAAGCAGTGCATCCAGGAAAATCGGCAGGGCCTTAAAAAACGCAGGAATTAAAAATCATTAGTTGAAACTTATTAGTTTAAGAAGTAATGAAACAATAACTACAAATTTACAACACCTCCATTGCCATGGAATTGCCTATGAGGAGTGTACATAAGAGTAGATGCTGATTCTTAACAATTGGCAGAATCTTCTCTGCCATTAAGACACCACTTTGAAATGATCAGAATATGAGTACAGTCCATGGATGTAAACTAATACAATAATTTATCCGGTGTTTGAAGATTTTACACCTACACACCAATACTTACCTGCATTTTTGCGGTCCTGTGGCTGGCCAGCTTTCATGAGAACCTCAAGATCAACAAGGCTAAGGGACATAAGTCCTAAAGTAAGGCCGGACATTAGACCAGCAAAAGAAACCAGAGCAACACATATGACTAAATAGACCCAGAACATGGGTTCACAACAAGGCACATCATTTGCAGCCATTTGTGATTTTGTGAATCAACTGAACTGGGAAGGTTTTGTATTTGCAGAATTATTTATGTTATGAATGGAACAAAGGAATTGTATGATTATGGATAAAATACATTGAGAAAGGGAGAAATGACACCGACTGTAGCGTCACTAAACACAAAACCTAACTGCCAATAATAATAAAAACAATATTTTAAACTTATCTGGGATACACTAAAATCTATGATCTTACTCAAAAGCAGTCATGACAAATCTATAATGATATTATAGTGGAATGATTCTTAATCTAAATCTTGCAACTGTTATTGGAATAGACGGCATGGTAAACACCACTAAGCACTGCTGATCAATTAATATGTTTACTTTATTCCATTGCGTTCCAATGCAACACTGAAAATGGATATAAAATGATTAGAAGAGCAGAGATAATTATTTTTTTTGTTCTTCACTTCTTTGAGAAGGGGTTTAGACTTCGTGCATCATTTCAGAGTTAATGTTAGAGGTTCTGATTAATATTTAATTGTTTATATCAGTAGACAAAACTGAAGAGAACTTGCATTAAAATAATTTCAGTGTTATACTATCCAAATTGCATTAATATTTAATACGTTGTGAGAAAACAATTTTGTTTTTTTTAGAAAACAATTTCATTTAGCATTAAAACATTGTGTGGGTTCCCTTTACCAATTACCTTGACCTCTGAGAATGCCAAGAGTCTTTTAAGGAAGAGGTTCTAGGGGCTGCTTACAATAACCAAAAGAAGCAATTAGGGATGGCAATATATGGTCGGTTAATTAGATATTCGATATTATTTGACGGGACTATATCCGGAATTTAGTGGATAATGATTAGGTTTTGAATTGCGAATTATGTAATTGAAATTGATTTCAGTTATAGTTTTTCGTATTCTTGATATCTAATACTTGAAGTCCGAACAAACTAATAATAAAACAAAAATTAAATTTTCATGTAAATTTTTTTTTTTAAAAATTTTTTCACATATCGGTTGTTTGGTATCTAATATCTGTTAGCATATTTTTAAATTTTTTATTTTTCAGTTATTTCGATCAGTATTGAATTTCTAAATTTTAGGTCAATTTCAGATATCGTGAATTTTTGGATTATGAATAAGTATCAAATATTGGATGTCTGTTTCGATTTGATTACGATTATGCCAAAAATGGACGGATATCCGACCATTGATCCTGACAAACAATAAACAATTAATTTCGAAGAATTTATATAAGCTTCTGGCAACCAACATCAATATTTTATTGATAATTAGGTAAAGTCCACAAATGCAGGGTCACTCGGCTCAGCAGAGAACGACCTTAGAATAATTACTATTTACAAATATTTTGTTACAAACACATTAATAAAACTCATCCTTACAAACCGACTTACCAAGAGAGGGAGTCTATGGACTTATAAGACATCGTCCAATCCCATACTTAGCAGATGTGAAACAAATAGACCACAATATTTCATCACACTCCCGGTGTCTACACAAGCTAGATTTTAGACTAGTCCAACTTCAGCCACAATACCTAGGGCACATGATGACACCATTTGCTACAAACTCATGGGTAGAACTTATTCTTAAAAACCGACTTAACCATTCCTACCGTTGAAAGGATTCATTTCTCCTAAGATTATACAAACACTGACTTGATCGTCAGGTGTCATTGTAGACACCCTATGCCGCCTCTAACATGTATTTGTGTTTTTAGGTCTCCTACCCTACCATTATTCAAAGGAGCCTCCACGAGAAAGCTCTGAGATCCACATTTCAGAAGGGCATGCTCTCTATGGAAGATTATCCATTCACTGTTGCTGTCTAGTTCTTTTAGGAATGACTATCAACCAGGTCCATTGTACTTAACGTAGGGTAGTTTTCGTGGCTTCAAGGTACGAAATTCAGGGACTATAGCGGATCCAACAACTTTAGATAGAGTCACGGAGTTTACTACTTTCATATTTACTCGCGATGACTCACATGAAAAATAAAGGGCGAGATAAATTGAGATACTTAAACATATTAACAAGACATTATTATAAACTTATGAATAGAACTCATCTTTAAAAATCACTTGCAATTAGAGGGAGTCCATGAGCTTATAAAGCACCAGTCAATCCCATACTTAACCAATGTAGGATAAATAGACCACGACATTTCATCACGCTTCGTAGTCCCGACACCCATGTAGATTAGATTTTTCACTAGTCCAATTAATCCTGGTTGAACACTACAATGTTGATGTCACCTTCTTCGTCACACAATTGCAACTAGGATATATGGTATTACTCTGATACCAATTATTAGAAACCCATAGATAGAACTCATCTTTAAAAATCGGCTTGAGTTAGCGGTATGGCCATACTATAATGGCGGTCTATCGCACTCAGCGTAGTGTGGTTTTCGTGGCTTTAACGTATGAAATTCAGGGATTCTGGAAGATCCAACGGCTTGAGAAATATGGATAGAATTCATCCTTAAAAACATACTTGTAAGGAGAGAGAGCTCATAAACTTATAAAGCACCAACCAATCTCATATTTAACTAATGTGGCATAAATAGAACACAATTCCACCATGTTCCCCAATCTTGATGCCCACGCATGTTAGATTTTACACAAGTTCAACTAGTCTCGGTCGAAAACAGTAATACAAATGTCACCCTCTACACCACATGTTAGATTTTGCACTAATCCAACTAGTCTCGATTGAACACTTCAATATAGACGTTATCTCATATGCCACACGATTGGAACTGGGAGACATGGTGTTGGCTCTAATACTAATTGTTAAAAATCCATGGATAGAGATAATTCTTAAAAATCGAATTGTAAGGAATAGGGAAAGAAAAAATCCATGCAGGGATGGGGGCCCGCGAGGACCCGGTATGTTAGGGGAGTGTAAGGCGATAATTTTATAATATTCGTTGGTTGAACTGGTCGGGTATGGGTATTGACATCCTTATTAAAATAGAGGTAAAATCCCTATATGAATGGGGACCTGTACGAGGGCCCATTACGTTAGGGACGAGTAAGGGAATAATTTTCTTACCCTTTGATTGAACGGTGCGGGTATAGGTTTTAACATTCCCGTATCATACTCGGCTTGTTGCCATCTCTAGTAAAGAGAGGACCAATCCTATATTTAATCAATATAAGATAAATAGAACACTAACATATTTCCTATCTCTGTAATTATATAACTGTCTTTTTCCTTATTATAAAGGCAAAAAGTTGCATAGCATATGACCTCAAGAAACAGTTTCCTCTTAAAAGAACAAAGTTTTGAAGAAAACTTTGCTGCTGCATGCTGCTGATTAAAAAACTATATAAAATAACAATTATTAGCTCTAGGATTGAGAGATTTATTAATGTAAATTAACGTGAAACAACTTTAACATTTATTAATGTAAAAGTGAAACAACTAGGAGCATGTCTTATGTCAAGTCCTCGTAGGGCATGGCTTATTGGTGTAGAGTTTGTGATTTTATCTTGAGGTCCTGGATTCGAATACAGAGAGTACGTTTCTTGTAAGAGTCTGGGATAGCATGAATTTTATCTATTCCGCTTAAACCCGAAATATGTGATTTGACTGCGAAATTTCCAATGATTCCAAATAAAAAATGTCAATGATGTAAGTTTCGTTTACTTGAATGTTAATGCACTTTGTCAGTATCTATACTAAAGTTGAGTATAAAATTCTCTGACTAGCCAATTAGATATGCATAGAAGATGGTTTTCAAATTAAGAAAATGTTTTCTTTTTCGTGTTTAACACTAAATTTGATTCTATTTTAATGATTTTAAGAAAATTAGTATGTAATATAATGAGATTAAGATAATTATTTTTTGCTTAAAGATTAATTAATCATTTATTTTTTACTCCCATTACTAGACGTTATAGTTTAGAAATTTAAAGTAAGTTTTATCCTACAGTTGTTTGTTGGAAAAGGCATACAATGCTTATTATTTTTAAATTTTTTTTTTTTTTTTAAATTACAATTAAAAGTCCTATTTACCAAATACTATTAACTTTTATATTTAAACTACAGTTTCCATTTCACAATAAAATTTGGCTTAAAAACCACTATAACAGTACCAAACAATGCCTAAATACTGATGGAAAATCAACTCAACTTTGACATCATACTACATAATTTTCTAGTTAATCAGTTTGTTTTTGCTATTTGATTGTTATCCAGTGCTTAAGCTCTGTTTGATTTTGTTGTTTAGTAGTGAAGGTACTAAAACAAAATTATCAATATTCTTAATAAAAACTTGCAGTACAACTATAATTTTTTTTCCGTTTCTGTTTACTTCAAAAAAATCTCAATAATTATTTTAAAATTTTAATAGAAAAGAGTGGCTTGAAAATATGTATGTATGTATGTGTGTGTTATGAGGTAAATCTAGGATCTAATAAGGATCTGAAACGTGTATCCTTAGGCTGGAATGCTCCAGAAAGGGAAGAACGAGTGTCTAAGACCAAAGCACTCCACAACTCTTTCCTAAGAATCGCCCATCTGGAAAGAAACCTACCTTTTTCTTCCCCAGACTCAACAAAGGAAGCAACACACCAGCCTTGAGAATAAATATAAATTTCCAATCCAAGATCATTATTAATTTTCATGTGTTGACGGTGGATTTTAGTCTCAGGGCAATATGAGAATATTACCCCCAGAACAACCCTCCCTCAATAGTGAATTTGTTTGGTTATTGGGGAAACCAAAAGCAAATTTAGCAAAAGATAGATAAACACACCAATCAACAAGGAGATTTAACGTGGTTCAGCGGATTAGATCCCACCTACGTCCACGGGCACAAAACGAATGATACTTTTATTACTGAGATATGCTTCTCTGATATCTCTTGTGTTTACAAGTCTGATGATAATGATATTGATCCCCCTTACTTACACTTTCCCCTTCTATTTATAATAGTGAAGAAATCAGATTCCTTTTCCCATAAGAATTCCTAGTCGAAACTATACACTACAAGAATTAGACCATTTAGCGTCGAATTGTTTCGACGCCATAAGTGACGATTTCGACGCAAATGATATTTAGCGTCGAATAAATTAGACGCAAAAAATGGAAGATAAAATGTCGACGAAAACCACTTTTAGCGTCGAAATAATTAAATGTGACGCTAAAAAACAGTATTCTGCGTCCAATTTATTTCGACGCTAAAGTAAAATTTTCGACGCTATATTGTATATTTGGCGACGAAATATATCGACGCAAAAATTCAAACTTTTAGCGTCGAAACCTTTCGACGCTAAAGTATATTAAAAAAGTATTATATGTAAGCTTATAGCGACCATGTTTTTTTACTATTAGCGTCGACATTTTTCGACGCTAAAGATGACTTTTAGCGTCGAAACTCGTCGACGCTAACATATATTTAAAAAGAAATATATGTACGCTTACAGCGGCCATTTTGTATACTATTAGCGTCGAAATATTCGACGCTAAAAGTAAATAATTTATTTTTTTTAAAATTAGTAATTTACTTATTTTTTGGTCTAAAATATTTAATTTAATTGAAAAAAAAATGTAATTAATGACGAAATATTATATTGAAATTTGTTTTAGAAAAAAGAAATATTATATTAAATCTATTTGTTCAAAATGTTTATACAAAACCAAATATAAAATTAATGCTACTGTGATGGGGGACGCTCGAGCCCGATGCACCATGACTCATTGAGGCCTCGAACATCTGACGGAAAGCCAGCAGTTGCTGTTCCAACTGCTCCATCTTCTTCTCGTGGTCCATCATCTTCTTCTCGTGGTCCACCGTGACCTGTTGTAGCTTCTCCTTAGTCTGCTGCAGCTCGTCTTTGGTGGTGACTAACTCGTCTCGAAGAGAGACATTGTCCGAATTACCATTATTGCGTGCAGATGACGTTGGCTTCTTACGAGTGCCAAGTGTAGGGGTTGGTGCTCAGAGCGCCAATTCCCGGTTGTATTTTGTTAAATACTTCTGTATAACATTATTATTAGTAATAATATA